>SJYC01116949.1:0-79946 GCA_006408675.1 Madoqua kirkii | reverse complement strand
GGGGGTGAGGGGGGGGGAAAGAAGAAGAGGGGGGGGGGGGGGGGGGGGGGGGGGGGGGGGGGGGGGGGGGGGGATGGATATTTTGCAGTGAAGGGATTGTTTCCCTAGCAAGTTTGCCAAAAACAGGAAATAACTCTGACTCTTCCTTATTTATGCAGAGTCATTTTGATGGATGTCAGAAGCTCTTGAGCTTCTTATAGAATGCAGGATTTCTGTCATTAGATTTAAAATGTCTACCCTAGAACATTATAGATCTAGCCTAGACAGGGCATTTGAAGGCAGGCTCAGAAAAAGGAGAACACTAAACAACACTACCAATGAGCCCAGAAACCAAAACGCCTGTTTCATTCCAAGCACGGAGGTCAGTAATAAAAAAGCATTTAATCCACAGCCTGAATGCAAAGGTTAGAAGTCAGGGGGCGGGAGCAGGGAGGGAAGGCAACCCTAAACTATATGATGCCCACTCTTCCTTTTTACAGCCCTGACAAAAATAGGCAGGAGACAAATGCCATTTGTAAGGACAGCAAAATCTCGATCTCCTCTCTGACCCAAACCCTCTCCATGCATCATAAATATTTCCATAGTCATAAATATCACTGATGAGGAAGCAGAAGGCTCTTAATTGGCTCCAACTCATTTCATGGTGGAGGAAGCTACGAAAAATGCACTGAATAAGAATAAGACAGGATGAAAGATCTCCTGGGAGGAAATTAAAATAGAATCTTCAACCAAAATGATGCTTTATCTATGTGCTGATTTTCACCAGGAAAGAATTAGCTGAAGACTCATTGTGAGAAGTGTCTTTTCCCACTGTCCCAGAGCCTTTTCTATCTTAGAAATGACAATTCTCTTCAAGCTGAGCTTTATGGTGGTTGATTTCATTGAAAATGAGCCACTGTAAGGAAAGAATGGCGTTCACTAGCATTTATTAAAACTTCATCGCATGATAGTGGATAAATAAACAGTAGTATATTCATACAATGGAATGCTGCTGCTGCTGCTGCTGCTAAGTCGCTTCAATCATGTCTGACTCTGTGTGACCCCATAGATGGCAGCCTACCAGGCTCCCCATCCCTGGGATTCTCCATGCAAGAACACTGGAGTGGGTTGCCATTTCCTTCTCCAATGCATGAAAATGAAAAGTGAAAGTGAAGTCGCTCAGTCATGTCCGACTCTTCGCGACCACATGGACTGCAGCTTACCAAGCTCCTCCACCCTACCAAGCTCCTCCACCCACGGCATTTTCCAGGCCAGAGTACTGGAATGGGGTGCCATTGCCTTCTCACACTATTCAACAGCAAAAAAGATGGGCCACTAATAATCACACATCATCAGGGATGGGTTTTGAAAACGTTATGCTGAGTGAAGAAGCCTTATATAAAAGAGTACACACCATAGGATTCCCTTAATATTATGCTCTCTAACAGGTGATCTATGGTGGGGAAAAGTCCAAACAAGGGTTGCCTCTGTGGGTTGGGGAAAGATGGTAAGGGATGTGAGGGAACTTTCTATAATGTTCTCTGCATCTTGATGGGAGTTTGGATTAGACAGGCACTCACGTTTGTCAAAACTCAGCAAAAGTACCCTTAAGATTTGGGCATGCCATTGTATCTAAATTTTACATCAAATGAAAAATCTAAACAAAGACTGAGCTTTAGTAATGATATGCATACTGAAGTATTTAGGGAAAAGTGTTCTGCTGTCTACAAATTACAGTGAAAAGTGCCACTAAAATAAAATAGATTCATGGATGGATACAGAAATGGATAAATACGTGAGAAAGCAATTTTAGTAAGATGTTAATGGTAGAGTTTAGGTGGCTAGTAGACAGCTGTTCCCTGTAAAATTCTTTCCACTTTGCTATGTGTATGAAAAATGTCACAATAAAATGGGAAAAATAAGAAGAGTATGATTCGTTAAAAATAGCAAACATTTGCTGATCCCCTAGGTTCGCCCAGTGCTTTACATAACATTTTCCTCATCCTATTCTGATTTTACAGACCAGGAGGTTAGCATTCAGAGAAATGCAGTTTCAGGGTCAGGGACGCTTCTTTGCCCTTCTTTTATGCGTGCCCTCCAGATGAAGGCACTTACAGCTTGGGTAACAAACACTCTCTTCTGCACTTTCGACCACTAAACCTTATCCTCAGTGCTGGCTTCTGATTAACTGGGAAGGTGAAGAGGCATTCTTGACCACCAATCAACAGTGTCACAAAGACGAACTGAACACCTACTACTTCCCAGGTGGCTCAGTGGTAAAGAGTCTGCCTGCCAACACAGGAGACTCAGGAGACTTGGGTTTGATCCTTGAGTCAGGAAGATCCCCTGGAGGAGGAAATGGCAACCCACTTCAGTATTCTTGCCCAGAGAATGCCATGGACAGAGGAGCCTGGTGGGCTGTAGTCCATGGAGTCACAAAGAGTCAGATGTAATTGAACACACACATTCATTATTACATGTAGGGAATTCAAAGAAATAGAAAACACAGTCTCGGCCTTCAAGAGGCTCCTGCAGTATTGAGCCTCGCCTGGAGAACTGAATTCTCTGTGTGACTTTGGCACTAATTAGCTGTGTGACCTTGAGCAACTTGCTTCAACTCTTGGGCTTTATTCTCTTTATCTGTGAAATAAGGGCTTGAACTGGACCAGCCCTCAGGTTCCTGACCACCCCCATGTTTCTGTGACTCTTGACCTATAGTAATTTAAGGGTCAACAGCTGGTGCAGATAGTGTTTGCTAACAGAATACTGAGGAAGGAAATCTCTAGATGGAGGGGAGTGGGGTAGGAAAAATCTCCAGGCAATGGGGTCTAAGCAGTGCCGTGTGGACAGGGGAGGAGGTGCAAACAGGGGGCCTGGAGGGAGGACACGCAGGGACTGTGAAGAGGGAGCTCAGTTACCAGGAGCCGAGGCAAAAACCAAGAAAACAATCTGCACTTTAACTTCTGAGAAGCAACATCCCACCAGAGGTGTTAAGCATGGGAAGTATGTGATGAGATGGTATCTGAGGAAGATTAATCTATTTATTTTCAGTCCTGGAAGAAAAGAGCAGCATAAATAATCACAAACGGCAGATCATTATAAGACTACGTGGCAGACTCTAGAATACCCTTGATCTGCGGCTTTCAAGTTACCATCTTGAGAACACTAGGGCTCCTGGGAAGCAAGGGACACTGGGGGAGGCAGGGCCCAGCACCCCCTTCCATCCCCAGCCTAACCGCAACAGCACTGCTTTCAGTGGCTTCATACATGGGAGTTCCAGATCAAATTTATTTTTAGATAATTCAACAGACTTCAATTGAATGATGTAAATTAATTACACAAATAAGCAGCCAGACAAATGTGTCAGGAGGGGGCTGTTGGAGGAGAAACCATTGGCTGGGCACATGCCTCACACGGCTAACTGAGATGACTCCACATTTTCACCTGTGAGGTGCCAGCTCTGACAAAGGAGAAGGGTGTCAGGAAGAGAGCAGATTTGGAAAGAGCCATGCCTGTGCCCCATGGTGCTAATGAAACGTCCTCACTTCGTGCCATATGCACCTTCAGGGGACTTTCAGCTGTTAAGCCCTGGGGACCTGACTCAGGCTCAGCAGGGCTCTGCCCTAACTTGATTCCCTCAGCAGGGCCCAGGGCCTCACTCACTTGCCTCTCTTCCTGGTGGCTGCCTCCAAGCCGCTTTGGGTGGGGCCCCGTCTCTCCCCACTCCCCGACCCTTTGTGATGTGCCACCCTAAACAAACATTCAAGAGCCTTTCCCCTGTAAAACCAGACCAGAGTGGCAAACACAACAAACTTTGGGAGGTTCCACAGCTTCTAGATTTCTGCAGGTGTATTTTGGTTGGCTCTCCTGGCTTTTGTCTTTTTGGCAGGAGATATTACCGGACAGATTCTGCCCTCTAAGTTTATTGAAAGGTCTCATCCGTGGGCTTCTTTCAGACCTGGCTCTTAGATGCCCTTGGGCACAGCATTAGCCCTCCGCTTGTTCCAAGTGCTCCCTGATCCTCTGTGCCACAGCGAAAGGGACTTCCTCATAGCTGTGTTCTCACCCCACTACTTCAGGCATGGCTTTGCGCTCTGCACTCTGGTTCTCTAACACTGCCTGGCAAGTTGCCCAAAGCTTAATGGCTTAAAAAAAAACTTTATTCTCTCTCAAAGTTTCTGTTGGTCAGGAACTTGGGAAGGACTCGTAGGGCAGTTCCGGCCCAGGGTCTCTCATGTGATTGCAGTCATACTTCAGCTGGAGCTGAGATCATCTGAAGGCTTGGCTGGGGCAGGAGGATCCACTGCCAAGGAGGCTCGCTCACCTGACTATTGAACTGCTGCCGGTTCTTGTCAGGGGGACCCAGTTCCTCTCCATGTGGGCCTCTCCGTGTTTCTGCTTGAGTGCCCTCATGGTGTGGCAGCTGGCCTCCCCCAGGCAAGAAACCAAAAGTCCACGTCAGATGCGGCAATGACTTTTATGGCCTAGCCTTGAATGTCATAGCCTATCCCTCCTATTCATCACACAGGGACAGCCCTGACTCAGTGTGAAAGAGGACCATGAAGGGAAGTAAGGATCATTGGAGGTCATCTTGGATGCTGGCCCACCACACTATAGGAGGCTCAGAAGAGGAGGACCAGACTCAAGCCATCAAGTAGCTTGCAACTTGGTTGGTAGGAGATGAGGGAGAGAAATCTTATACTTGTAATAGTAGGAGGATGAAGAGGAGGAGGAAAGCAGCAGAAGGGGAAGGGGAAGGAGGAGGAAGAGAAAGGGAGGAAGGAATA
Organism: Madoqua kirkii; assembly: GCA_006408675.1. Classification (NCBI taxonomy): domain Eukaryota; kingdom Metazoa; phylum Chordata; class Mammalia; order Artiodactyla; family Bovidae; genus Madoqua; species Madoqua kirkii. The sequence goes on along the minus strand of SJYC01116949.1, from coordinate 75,180 downwards.
AAGGGAGCAGCAAGGGAAGGAAGAAAAGGCAAGTAGTTCATGCCCCAGAATGCAAATTAGGTGTGGAGTAAGCACACAGGATATAGTCTCTGCTCTCTTGAAGGCTGTAGTCTGGTGGGAATGACTGTTTTCATGTCAGTTCATGTTTTCATCTCAGTTCAGTTCAGTTGCTCAGTCGTGTCTGACTCTTTGTGACCCCATGGACTGCAGCACGCCAGGCCTCCCTGTCCATCACCAACTCCCGGAGCTCGCTCAAACTCATGTCCATCACGTCGATAGTGCTATCCAACCATTCATCCTCTGTCGTCCCCTTCTCCTCCTGCCCTTCAATCTTTCCCAGCATCAGGGTCCTTCCCAATGAGCCAGTTTTTCACATCAGGTGGTCATGTAAATAAGCATAAATAACTGTACTCGGAACAAAATCAGTCTCCTTAGCTTGCCCTGCCTGTTCCTTTCCTCTGCTGCTCATCTCCTTTCTCACTGAGCTTCGACCATTTGACAACACTGGCCCTTCGTCCCAAACATCAAGCTCCCATCTCCCTCGGGACCTTCCACTTCTGTTCCCCGGAATGCTCTCCAGATCTTGGCACAGCCAACTCTTTCTTGCCATTCAGGTCTCTTCATTTAGTTGCCACATGATCTTTTCTGGTTTTGTCATTTAATTCCTCCAACTGGAACGTAAGCTTCATAAGAACAGAGACTTCATTAACCTCCAGACCCAGAGAGCACTTGTTACACAGCAACTGATAAATATATGAGTATATAATGAGCAAATGAAGTACCTCTTTCTGACATGGTTCTAAAATTGTATAAAGTCATCCTTCTAAAATGTTGTAAACTGAAGCTCCAGCCCTGTCTCTTGTTCATCTTGCAATCCAAACTAAGGTTGGTGAATTGCAGGCCTACCCAAAATCTAACCTTGCTGACTCCTCGACTCTGAGCAAACAACATGTTTCTGCCACACCTGATCTTCTGCCACATCTGAATTCAGTGGATCCAGTCTGGTCTGACTGTGCTGCTTGTGTTTTCCCTCGGAGTGGGATCCTCAATTTCTGATTGCCTTTGCTTGGCTTCTGGAACAACTCCCCTCTCGCTCCCCTCCAAGGGAAGGGCCTTCCAGCCTGTTTTGCTGCACTCATGTTTTCAGCTTTCCTGGGCTGAAATATTGAAAACAGTTTCTCATTAATATCCCAGCTTTCCTGCTTTTCAGGAGAAACAATATGACAGAGATCTCCACGCATATTCGTTTTGAAAAAATGGTTTTTAATTTGAAAGTAAATGGATGCTGCTGGTCTGCAGGTCTTTTCACCTGCTGTGGTGTGTGATTAGTGAGGCCTTTTCTCTCTGGGTAGTGGTGCCAGCTAATGGACTCATGCTTCCTCTGTGTGTTTATTTATCTCAGTTAATTAAAATTTTGCCAAGTCTTCCTCACCGCCCTTGTGCATGCAAGGCCAAGCATTGGCTTGTGGCACTGATCCAGGCTGGTGGGTGGGGGCAGCCATTCTATTAAATATTAATCGAAGAGGGCAATTAGGCCTGTGGGCTTCCACCCCTGGGGTTCTCCCGCTGGGAAGTCACAAACGATGCCAGGGCTCAGTGCTGGTGGCAACTGTCCCCACCAGGCCTGAGTCAGCATCAGATGCTACTATTTGGAATGGTTAATTGACAATAAATCTGAGCAGAATTCTGGGAGATGTCTCTTAAAAACTGGAATGAAATACATGCACATCTATCTTGAAAGGGGATGTTAACCATTATGTGAAACTCTATATTATAAATGATGATGGAGTCAATTTGCTAGCAGTAATTTTGAAGTGATGGGTTAGATTAAGGCTAGAAGAGTATCCTACACTTCAGCTGTTATGAAGCTGTGCCTCCACCAGGGCTGGGGGAAGAGATTAAGAACTGAGTGGGCACTCAAGGCCTCTGCTGCCCCATTTTTGGAAGTGCTCACAAGTTCACCTTCTCACCAGCCTCCTCCCTTCAGTTACTGTTAGTTGTGTCCTAGCTTTTGAATCATTTTAGCAGGTTCCATGGCTGACAAACTTGGAAGATAGGACTAGCGCTCTGTTGTGAGTTGAAGTGTTCTATATGAGTAGAAAATGAGTTGAAGTCTTAACCCCCAGGACCTGTGAATGTGACCTTATTTGAAAATAGGGTCTTGAAAATAGTCAAGATGAGGCCATACTGGATTGGGCAGGCCTGATCCAGTGACTGGTGTACTTATAAGAGGAGATCACAAGGACCTACTGTACTGAAACTAACCCAACACTATACATCAATTGTACTTCAATAAAAAAAAAAAAGAAAGAAAATAAGAATAGATCACAGAGTCACCCAGAGAGACCACCAAGTGATGTGAGAGGTGCAGATTCTATTGATACACCTACCAAGGATCCAAGCTGTGCCAAGGATTGCCAGCAATGCCAGAGGTAGGAAGAAGCAAAGAAGGGCCCTCTCGTAGAGATTCAGAGAGAGCAGCCGTGCTGACACCTTGATTCTGGGCTTCCAGTCTCCAGAACTCCAGAGAGGATAAATTTCTGTTGTCTTAAAGTTGCTGAGTTTGCAATACTTTGTTACAGCTGCCCCAAGAAACTTAGGGTAGCTCCACTCCAGCCCCCACTGCTGCCTGCCTCAGCCAGCTTGCCTCTCTGCTGGTCACCCTGGTTCTTTTCCCTTTCTGAGAGGCCTTATACAGTGAAATCCCAACTGGCTAGCAGGCTTACAAAATGGGAAGTCAGACTAGGAAGAAAACCTCATCATATCTCAAGTCTTGTGGATGACTTTTGAAACATTGTAGTCTGCCTTCCTGCCTAACTGGAGGTCAGTGAACAGAGTAAGATGGTTCATTGACAACAGAGGATGTTGCTCTGCCTCAAGGGTCATCACTCTAAATTCAAGTCTCCCTGGTTGGCATCACAGATAGAGGAAAAATAAGATATTGGCATAAAATTGTACTGACCTCAGCACTTATCCTGGAAATTGAATTTTTATTTTCACATTCCTGACTAGCTCTTTGTCTCTTCTAAAATTTGAGTGTATAACAACAACAAAGTGCAGTTAGATTGAGAGCTAGGTGAGTTTCTGGTAACCAACCTATCGTTAGGTGAGTTTCCAGCAAACAAGATTCTATAATATTCTGCTGTAGCTGGGGGGAGGGATATTGAACCTGAGGTCAGAAAACTTGGACTTGAATTCTAGCTCTGCTCATCCTTACAACAGCCTTGCAAAGTAAGTATAATTATCCCCCAGTTATGCATGGCAGGATGGACTGAGCTGCCCCAGCCCCTCTCCAAAGAGCTACACTCAAGAACTAGAAGGATGGCTCCTGCTTGGTCTTTGTTTTGCTGAGTGGGACACACCCACTGAAGGCAGAGGCGAATTACTCCTGACAACAGGGAGAGTTTTAAGAAGATACAAAGGTGAAAAGGAGAGAGCAGGAAAACAATTGACAGGGAAGAAGAATTTTGGAGGGTAGGTGGGAAAGAATGTGTGATACAAGTGCTTAAGCTCCAAAACATCCAAACACTCATACAATTCAACAAAAAATAAATAACTCAATCAAAACTGGGCAGAGGACCTTAATAGACATTTCTCCAAAGAGGACATACAGATGGCCAGTAGGCATGTGAAAAGATGCTCAACATCACTAATTATTATAGAACTGAAAATCAAAACTGTAATGAGGCATCACCTCATACCAGTCAGGCTCGCCATCATTAAAAAGTCTACAAATAACAAATGCTGGAGAGGGTGTAGAGAAAATGGAATCCTCATACACTGTTGGGAGGAATGTAAACTGGTACAGCCACTATGGAAAACAGTGTGGAAGTTCTTCAGAAAACTAAAAATAGAATTACCAGATGATCTAGCAACCCAATCCTGAGAATATACCCAAAGAAACTATAATTTAAAAAGATACATGCACCCCTGACATGGAAATAACCTAACTGTCCATCAACAGATGAATGGATAAAGAAGGTGTAGCACGTATATACAGTGGGATACTACTCAGTCATAAAACAGAATGAAATAATGCCACTCGCAGCAAAAAGGATAAAACTAGAGATTATCACACTAAGGGAAGTAAGTCAGAAAGGGAACGCTAAACATCACATGATATCATTTACAGGTGGAATCTAAAATACGGCGCAAATGAGCCTATCTGCAAAATAGAAACAGACTCAAAGAGAACAGGCTTGTGGTTGCCAAGGGGAAGCGGGAGGGGGAGGGACACACTGAGAGTTTGGGGTTGCATATGCAAACCATTACATTTAGAATGAATAAACAGCAAAGTCCTACTATACAGCACAGGGAACTATATGGAATAATCCTGTGATAAACCATAATGGAAAAGAGCTTTAAAAAGAATATATAAATATGTATATAACTGAGTCACTTTGCTGTATAGCAGAGATTGGCACAACATTGTAAATCAACTATCCTTCAACTAAAAATATATTTTTAAAGGTGTCTGATGGAGAATTTGATTTAGTATCTATCATGTAGTAAGTATGTGTGTGGGCTTCCCTGGTGGCTCCGATGGTAAAGAATTCCCTGCAGTGCCGGTTCAATCCCTGGATTGGGAAGATCCCCTGGAGAAGGAAATGGCAACTGTGTAGTACGTGATCTGTGTCTTCTTCCCTATAGCCCCCCTAAAAGATTTCTAGCTAATATGGTATTGAGTTGGATCTGGTTGGGCAGTAGGAATCTGATGAGGAACAAAGACTACCCATGAGGATTCAGCTGTCCCAGGGCTAAAAGGGAGCTGAAGTTCAAAAAGTGCCTCACACAGGGTTACACAGCCTCAGGTTCTGAAATCAGATCTGTCTTCAATCCCTGGATGGGAAGATCCCCTGGAGAAGGAAATGGCAACTGTGTAGTACGTGATCTGTGTCTTCTTCCCTATAGCCCCCCTAAAAGATTTCTAGCTAATATGGTATTGAGTTGGATCTGGTTGGGCAGTAGGAATCTGATGAGGAACAAAGACTACCCATGAGGATTCAGCTGTCCCAGGGCTAAAAGGGAGCTGAAGTTCAAAAAGTGCCTCACACAGGGTTACACAGCCTCAGGTTCTGAAATCAGATCTGTCTGACTCCACACCTATGTTCTCTCCTATAACATACAGCTTATTCTCATCATCAACTTGCCAAACTATTTCAAGCCTGAGAAGCAGTGCAGGCTGAAATTTTAAATATTTCAAAACTATTTGTATAAATGCCCTGAACAACAAGCAATAATGACTGATTAATTACAGTTTTCATATGGCCAGATCTTTGCAGTTTTGAGACACAGCCTTCATTTATTGAGCGTTTACTCGGTGTCAAACCCTTCCCTGTGCATTTCATGACCTAATCTTCTGAGAAGGCCTGAAGAGTAGACATTTTTATCCCTGTTTTACAAATGAGGAAATATTAAAGAGTTACTAAACCAGGTTGCTGGTGAAAAGCAGCAGATCTAAGACCTAAACACCAAAAATCATGTAATTTACTTTCTCAATAGGTAACATATACACATAGTACAATGTTTACCAAGGAAAAGGTCAACAGTGAAAAGTTAAAGCCTCTCTCTTCACCATCCCCCAGAGATCCAGTTCCCTATCCTGCCAGCTTTATATTACCCACTCTGACCAGTTCTTGAGTGTCCTTCAAAGATATCCTAGGTATTTATACATGTTTCCCTGTGGGTACAGCCTTCAGGGAAAAAGAATGTTTGAAGTTAACTGGAGGAAACAGTGCCTCCCCTCAGTTTTAAACTTCTGGAGCTCAGATACAATGGAGTACGTTTTTATGTTTTCTTAGGACCCGCTGTTCTTGCCTGGAGAATCCCAGGGATGGAGGAGCCTGGTGGGCTGCCGTCTATGGGGTCACACAGAGTCGGACACGACTGAAGCGACTTAGCAGCAGCAGCAGCAGGAGCCAGTGAGGGATACAGAACAGAGCATGCGAACTGGAATCCGATAGGACTAAGTTCAAGTTCATGCCAAGAGCTGCTGACTTGACCTTGCTAAGGCATTTCCACACCTGAAAACATAAGTAAATATCCCTACCTTCAAGGGCTGCTATGAGGATAAGAAAGTAAAACATCTGACACATCAGACAGCCTTCCTCCCTCCCTCCTGAACAAGAGCCTACAGCTTTCTCAATGCATTTTTAAGAACACAGAGAAAAGGAAAAGCAAACTCCCCACATCTACGTGCAGTTTAGTGATCTGCTTTGACCCAATTCTACTTCAAAGCCTTTCCTTCTCTTTCCTACCTCCCACTGCCTCCCACCCCGCTGCCAAGTATAGAGAATACATGAAAACTTAGGCCAAATGGGAACCTGGGATGGTAAAGCCTTTGAGAAAACAGCTGTTTGTTTGTTCATTTATCACCATACTTTTGCCCCTGTCTCATTTGATTACAAGAGTCTGTGGGAAAAATAAAACTCCGTGGTGCTTAAACTAGTCTACACAGGGATAGCCCACCCTTGGTTTCACTGCGGCAGCTCTGTGAAAGAGGCAAAACTGCGACTCAGGTATTAAACGCTTTGGCTAAGACACGCGAGGCAGAAATGGGGCCAGAACCCAGGTCTCCACTGATTTCCTTGCCCTTTGGTTTCTCTAGTAGTTTTTTATGAATAATCACTACTGTATTGGTTAGGATCCATTTGGCTGCGAGCAACCGAAAAGCCAAGCAACACTTGCTCATATAACTGGAAACGCAGAGGTTAGATGTCTTTGGTAGGAGCCAAGGACTGTGGCCCTGTTCTCTCTGCCCCCTCTTGTTTCTCTCCTCATCTGTGTACTGGCTTCATTCTCAGGCTGGCCTCTCTCGTGCCGGGATTATTTATTGCACTCCAAACACCACATCAACATAGCACAATGTCCAGAGGAAAAAAAGTCTCTTACTGCGTCTGTCTTATAAGTGAGGAAGACTCTTTCTAAGAGATCCCAACTGACAGTGCTGTTGGGCCTCATTTTCCCAAACTGGAGCCAATTTGTGGCAGAGGCTGTCGTACGTGTAGTCACTCGGCCTCTTTGGAACACGCATCCTTTATTTGGACAAGGTTAAAATTTAAGTCCCAATCTTCCCTGGTGGTTCAGTGGTTAAGAATCCACCTGCTAATGCAGGGGACACAGATCGATACCACATGCCCCAGAGCAGCTAAGCCTGTGCACTACAGCTACTGAGCCAGACAGGAGACAGGAAGAAAAGCTACGACGGCAGGAATAGAGGGCAGATTAGTCTGGGCCCCAACCCGGGCCATCCTGGGGCTGAGCCTCTCTCACCTGCTCTCCTCGCCTCCTCCTATCTCTGCATTTCATTCAGCCTCCTCTTCCTGCCCCAGGTTTGATAGGTTCTGCCACTCCAGGAGTCCTGGACTTTCCCTCTCAAAATCTGGCCATGTTGTAGTAGATGTTTGTTTTTTAGGGGGTATTCATCATTCCCTTCAACTTTAACTTCATAACACATACGCATGCAAAAACTTGTACCCCAGTGTTCTTAGCAGCATTCATCATAACAGCCAAAAGTGGAAATGACTCAAATGTCCATTCACTGATAAAGGAGTAACTGAAATGTAGTATATCCTTACAATGGAACACTACTCGGCCATCAAAGAAACGAAGTGCTGATAGGTGCTGCAACGTGGATGAACTCTGAAAACATACACTAAGTGAAAGAAGTCGACACAAAAGACCACATACCATGTGATTCCATTTATGTAAAAGGTCCAGAACAGGCAAACCTATAGAGACAGAAGATGGATTAGTTGTTGACAGGGGCTTGAGGGGAAGGTGATTACCAATGGATATGGTATTGCAACCCACCCAGTATTTTGCCTGGAAAAGTTTTTGGATAGAGGAGCCTGGTGGGCTATACAGTCCATGAGGGCGTAAAGAGTTAGACATGACTGACTGACTGACCACATACTCATGTACTGATACTGATAGTGATAAATCAGTATCAACTATGCTGTTGGTTATACAATGTTGTGAATATACTAAACCCCATAGAATGACACACTTCATAAGGGTGAATTTTATGGTATGTGAGTCATATTACAACAAAGCATTATTTAAAAACAAAAGAGCTCTGAGGATTTCTCGGTTCAGTGTAAAGAATCCACCTACCAATGCAGGAGACATGAGTTCAGTCCCTGGTCCAGGAAGAGCCCACAAGGAACTAAGCCCATGTGCCACAACTACTGAGCCTATGATCTGGACCCAGGGAGCAGGAACTACTGAAGTCTGTGCTCCCTAGAAGCTATGCTCCACAAGAGAAACCCCTGCAGCGAGAAGCCCATGCACTGATTAGAGAGCAGCCCTCGCTCACTGCAACTAGAGAAAAGCCTGTGCAACAACCCAGCACAGCCAAAAGTACACAGATAAAATTACTTGAAAAAAGAAAAAAAAAAAAAAGCGCTCTAATCAAAATGCCTTCTGGTTAAAAAAAAAAAAATTGCCTTCTGGTGCAAGGAGCTCAAGGTGGGAAGGTGGCCTGGGCTCCTGAGAAGACCACCACACTGGGCTCTGGAGGGTTCAGCTCTCAACCCAGTTCTGCTTCTTGACAACCTTAAACTTCACTCTTTTGGACCTCAGTGTTTTCAGCGCTAAAAGAAAGGGCTTATAAGATCAGTGTTTCCTTGAGTCATTCATGAGCCACCTTCACAATTATTATTGTGTCAACTGAAGGATTATTTACCTGGTTCTTTAAACACATGCATTTTTTTAAAACCTAGCATCATTCTAGACAAAAATATTTATAAAATCATGCATTTGCTGTGCTGGTTGCATTTTCCCAAAACACATTAAAATCAACATTAGGTGGTAAAGTTAAAAGTATTCACTCCCCACGTCACTGTCTGATTCCTACCACTTGGGGATCTTCAAGGCTCGTCTACAAACTAGCCCACTAGGTAGAGGACCAGGCCTTGCCTTTGTTCATTTCCCAGCTTACATGGATTTTTAATTATTGCCTCTTGGGACGTGGCCTTGTCCTGTGGCCATCCCTCGCTCCAGTTGTGGGAACTTCCAGTCAGACAGGATGAAAGCTGTCCCAAGGCCATTCAAGGGGTACTTCCTGAGATGCTGGGGATGGTTGTTGTTAATCTATATTACAGAGTGGGGAGATGGTCTCAGAAGAGACAGGATTCAAATCCAAATCATTTCAAAATTCCTGTATTCTTTTTATCATAATAGACTATTGGGTCAGATAATTTGGGGTGGATGTAACTCTCAGTTGCCATTAAACAAGGCCCTACACATAACTGCCACCTTTGCCTAAGGGCCGGAACAGCACAGAAGGAATGGGACACTAATGTGGCTTCTGAGATGAAAACTATATCCATCAAATTTCTATCATTTCTCTAAAAGAGTAATAAACATAACAAACTCCGCTGTACTTCCTTCATTATATACATCCCACTAATATTTCCTTGTTCAGAATCCCTATTCCCCACTAGTCAAGGACCATGTCTTTCTTATTCATTGCTGCTCTGAACATTGGACCCAGCATTTGGCACAGAGTAGGACTGGCTTGGTGGTAAAGAATCCACCTGTCAATGCAGGAGATGTAGCTTCGATCCCTGGGTTGGGAAGATCCCCTGGAGAAGGAAATGGCAACCCACTCTAGTATTCTTGCCCAGGAAATCCCATGGACAGAAGAATCTGGTGGGCTACAGTCCATGAGGTCACAAAGAGTCAAACACAGCTTAGCAACTAAAAACACACAGGCCCCTAGTAAGTCTCAATTATAAGTTCAATTCACTAATAGTCCCTCACCTCAAAGGCCCTCTAGCCTAGGTGCGTGCGTTTGGGCCGGGGAATGAGGTGGGCTGAGACAAGCCCACAGGCAAGAGCAGGACTCACCACTGTGTCCCAGCGCCTGCACAGCAGGCAGGAGGAGGTTGGTACGGCCTTCAGTCCTGTACCATACATAGATCGACATGGATCCCACATCCTCTGCCATGGAGCAGACAGCTGCAGCCACCTAGTTTTGATCTGTCCAGATCAGAGAGCAGAGCTGAGCAGTGATGCATTTATTCCACCCAACAAGTAACTGTTGACAGTCAACCCCATGCAAAGTCCTGTGCCAGGTACTGTGGAGGAGACAAATGCAACTCAGGCTTGCACTGAGTCCCATGCCAGGCTCCTGGGTACACAGATCACCAGCCTAAGTCTGCCAGTTTCTTGTGCGGTATTCTTTCCATGGCAGCACTGCCTTCCAAAGAGGATGTCTGAGCTGCCAGGATTAGGAGCATTCTTCCCTTCTGTATCCTCTGGAAAGATGAACCTGGGACTTCTGCACAAGGGTTCTGCAGTGAGCCGGTGAGAGCGTTCCTGGGTAAACAGGACTCATCCTATCCCAGGATCCTTCCAGTGGTGCCTGGGTCAGTATCTAGATGAGATGGAGAGGGTAAGCAGGACCTACTCTCTGAGGTCTGGAAGAGGTAAGATATAGGGTTAGTACTGGGGTGTGGGGTGGGTGGGTGCAGGTATGCAGGGCCTGTGAAGTGCTGTGTTCAGGGGCTTCAGTGATGTGGGGCTTTTGGGTTGGTTCCTGTCAGGGGAGGGGGGCACTCCTTCCTAAGGTAACAAGCCCACGAACTCCTTCCATAGCCTCTGCCCTTTCGGGACCAGCAATGACAATGCACCTAAAGGCTCTTGTTTTCTGTGTCTGGCTCTCAGCATTCTTTCCCCAGGAGGTTTCTGCCCTTCAGGCTCCCAGAGAGCCAGGTGTGCCCTCCAGGATGAATATAGTGGCTCACCCCCTTGGGAGGCATTTCAGCTGCTCAAGCTGATCAAAGATGAAGAACCAGGTAAAAGAGTTTCCAGGGAGTCCTAAAGAGATGATGGAATGGTGGATCTGAATGGGATTTCTCAGCCTTGGCACTGCGACATCTGAATCACATCATTCTTTGCCTTGTGCAGTGTAGAATGTTCAGCAGCTTCTGTAGCCTCTTACTACATGGTAGTGAGCAGTTTCCCAGTTGTGACAACCAAAAATGTTTCAAATCATTTCCTATGTCCCCTGGTGGGTAAGATCGGTCCTTGATTAGGCACCACTGCTGTACAGGCTTCAAGGCTTCAGGTTTGAATCTTGGCTCTGTCATTGGCTGCTGCATAAGCACTGCAGTTTGTTTAATCCAGGCCTTAGTTTTCTTATCTGTAAAATGGGATAATAGCAATATCTATCTCAGAATATTGTTATGAAATAATATGTGTAAAGAATAGTGTCTAGCACATAATAACCATTCAATAAATGCTATTGCTCTTATCACCAGAAACCAAAAGCAGATAAAGTAGAATATCAAAAAAACTGCTTCGTAAACACTTACTGTAGTACAAAATAAGAAATTTAATTAGTTCATTCATTTTCTGCCCTGCTTATTTTTGAAAAACTATTTGAAGCAACTTAAAATAAAAGCACACACTCTATTGGGCAATTAAAAAAAATTTTTTACAACACAAGGGTAATTTTTATATTTAAAGAAGACATACAGATCAATAAGTAAGCACTAACATCACTTTGATTGATGAGGACAGGACATAAAGCACACAAATTTATAGGAGAAAATAACATGAAAAAGTGCTCAATAAAGATAAAACAATTTAAATACCAACCAAAAAACAACTTATTTAAAATGTCAGATTAATAGAGGAGGCAATGAAAGTGATAGTTTCATATATTGTAGTTAGAAGCATGACAGATTAAAATTGATTCAGAGGTGAAACTTCCCTGGTGGTCCAGTGGTTCAGACTCCATGTTCCCAACGCAGGGGGCCTGGGCTGGGGACTAAGATCCTGCATGCCACGTGGCATGACCTAGAAAATTGATTCTACACTTTAAAACTGGAGGGAAAACTAGACAGGGGGAAGTTAATTTCATCAAGAACTCAAAATCGGATAGAGTATTCCTTAAGCAACAAATAGAAACTTGAGCTTCCTAGCAGCCACTGCAAAAATAAAAACATAGCCAAGAGAACTCACCACCAGGACTTCCAAGATCTAAAACTGGAGGGAAAACTAGACAGGGGGAAGTTAATTTCATCAAGAACTCAAAATCGGATAGAGTATTCCCTTAAGCAACAAATAGAAACTTGAGCTTCCTAGCAGCCACTGCAAAAATAAAAACATAGCCAAGAGATCTCACCACCAGGACTTCCAAGATCCATCGAGATTTACTTACGTGAGCATAGTTCACCATCCAACCATCTTTCTTTTCCCAGCTTCCAAATGAGATAAACTTTGTTCATAAAACCCAAGAGGAGGTTTTATCAAGTGAGTCTTTTAACACAAGGGCCTTGAGTAACAGAGTTAGACAATGTTTCAACAGGAGTTCTGAGGCCATATAACATGAGGCCTCAGTTCAGTTCAGTTCAGTTCAGTCACTCAGTCGTGTCTGACTCTTTGAGACCCCATGAATCAGCATGCCAGGCCTCCCTGTCTATCACCAAAACTCATCTCAAACACTACATACAACTCTATACCTCTGCTCCCGCCTCTCTTCACCTCGAATGACTTCCCTGCATTTGCTTGTACCTCTAAGCACAAGTTGGGGCTGGCAGGAGAAGTAGGCTCTCTCCCCTGCCTGCTCAGCTGGCCTGCAGGCCCCCTTCCAGGCTGACTACAGGACTGATGGCTAAGACATGCTGCCAGCTGAAACCATGTTGATGGCTTGGCTCTCTGACTGTACCCCTCAGTGAAGGGAGGCCCACAACAGAGCCTGGCACTGGGGGCAGCACTATAGCCAAACTCTCTCAGTGCTATTCTGAGTGAATCCCTGGGGACAAGGAAGCAGGGGAAGGACCCAGCTCTGTGTGTGGAATAAAGGACGCAGAGGCTAGGAGTGTCCCCAAGGCAAAGGAACACAGTCACCTGAACACGACGTGGTGAAAGCAGCTCCTTCTGCTCTTAACCTTGTTGTGCCTCAGTTTCCTCTTCTGTAAAATGGGGATAATATTGACTCATGGGATTACTGTGAGGATTAAGGGTTCTACACATGAAGTGCTTAGAGATACAGTACCTATACCTAACACAGTAAATGTTCACTACTATTATTATTTTTTTTATTTATTTATTTATTTTTTGCCCTCAGCACTCTTCTGTGTATACCCTAGACTCAAGCAACATATCTCCTGGCAGGGCTCACAGTGCAAGGAGGTAACAGGAAAGGATTTCTGAACCTTTGAATCACTGTGTAGCCCTCAGCCTGGAGACAAGCTATGGGACCAAATACGTGTTTGTGATACACTGGAGGAGCCCTAAGCATGGAGGACTAGTCCAGTCCTGCCACGTAACTAGTGCCCTGGTACCAGGACCTAGGGCCTTGGGCACATCCTTGCTCTAGTCTGGGCCTCAGTTACTCACCTGCAAAATGAAGAGAAGGGATCCTCCACATCATTTCAATTCAGTTCAGTTCAGTCGCTCGCTTGTGTCCAACTCTTTGTGACCCCATGAACCGCAGCACGTCAGGCCTCCCTGTCCATCATTAACTCCCGAAGTTTACCCAAACCCTTGTCCATTGAATTGGTGATGCCATCCAACTATCTCCTCCTCTGTTGTCCCCTTCTCCTCCTGCCCTCAATCTTTTCCAGCAGCAAGGTCTTTTGAAATGAGTCAGCTCTTTGCATGAGGTGGCCAAAGTATTGAAGTTTCCGCTTCAACATCAGTCCTTCCAATGAACACCCAGGACTGATCTCCTTTAGAATGGACTGTTTGGATCTCCTTGCAGGCCAAGGGACTCTCATGAATCTTCTCCAACACCGCAGTTCAAAAGCATCAATTCTTCGGCACTCAGCCTTCTTCACAGTCCAACTCTCACATCCATACATGACTACTGGAAAAACCATAGCCTTGACTAGACAAACTTTTTTTGACAAAGTAATGTCTCTGCTTTTTAATATGCTATCTAAGTTGGTCATAACTTTCCTGCCAAAAAGTAAGCGTCTTTTAATTTCATGGCTGCAATCACCATCTGCAGTGATTTTGGAGCCCAGAAAATGAAGTCAGTCTCTGTTTCCACTGTTTCCGCATCTATTTGCCATGAAGTGATGGAGCCAGATGCCATGATCTTCGTTTTCTGAATGTTGAGCTTTAAGTCAACTTTTTCACTCTCCTCTTTTACTTCCCTGGTGGCTCAGACGGTAAAGTGTCTGTCTACAATGCTGGAGACCTGGGTTTAATCCCTGGGTCGGGAAGATCTGCTGGAGAAGGAAATGGCAATCCACTCTAGTACTATTGCCTGGAAAATCCCATGGACAGAGGAGCCTGCTAGGTTACAGTCCATGGGGTCGCAAAGAGTCGGACACGACTGAGTGATTTTCCTTCCTTCCTTCTTTTACTTTCATCAAGAGGCTCTTTAGTTCTTCACTTTCTGCCATAAGGGTGGTGTCATCTGCATATCTGAGGTTATTGATATTTCTCCCAGCAATCTGATTTTTCACTTTCATCAAGAGGCTCTTTAGTTCCTGTCTGCTTTCTGCCATTAGGGTGGTCTTATCTGCATATCTGAGGTTGATATTTCTCCTGGATATCTTGATTCCAGGTTGTGCTTCATCCAGGCTGGCATTTTGCATGATGTACTCTGCATATAAGTTAAATAAGCAGGGTGACAATATACAATCTTGACGTACTCCTTTCCAGGTTTGGAACCAGTCTGTTGTTCCATGTCCAGTTCTAACCATTGTTTCTTGACCTGCATACAGATTTCTCAAGAGGCAGGTCAGGTGGTCTGGTATTCCCATCTCTTTAAGAATTTTCCACAGTTTATTGTGACCTACACAGTAAAAGGCTTTGGCATAGCCAATAAAGCAAACGTAGATGTTTTTCTGGAACTCTCTTGCTTTTTCAATGATCCAGTGGATGTTGGCAATTTGATCTCTGGTTCCTCTGCCTTTTCTAAAACCAGGTTGCACATCAGGAAGTTCACGGTTCATGTATTGCTGAAGCCTGGCTTGGAGAATTTTGAGCATTACTTTACTAGCATGTGAGAGGAGTGCAATTGTGCGGTAGTTTGAGCATTCTTTGGCATTGCCTTTCTTTGGGATTGGAATGAAAACTGACCTTTTCCAGTCCTGAGTTCACTGCTGAGTTTTCCAAATTTGCTGGCATATTGAGTGCAGCACTTTCACAGCATCATCTTTCAAGATTTGAAATAGCTCAACTGGAATTCCATCAGCTCCATTAGCTTTGTACATAGTGATGCTTTCTAAGGCCCACTTGACTTCACATTCCAGGATGTCTGACTCTAGGTGAGTGATCACACCATCATGATTATCTGGGTCCTTGTACAGTTCCATGTATTCTTGCCACCCCTTCTTAATATCTTCTGTTTCTGTTAGGTTCATACCATTTCTGTCCTTTATTGAGCCCATCTTTGCCTGAAATGTTCCCTTGGTATCTCTAATTTTCTTGAAGAGATCTCTAGTCTTTCCCATTCTATTGTTTTCCTCCATTTCTTTGCACTGATCGCTGAAGAAGGCTTTCTTATCTCTCCTTGCTAGTCTTTGGAACTCTGCATTCAAATGGGTATATCTTTCCTTTTCTCCTTTACTTTTCGCTTCTCTTCAGGGCATCATAAAATACAGATTCCCAGACTTGGAAGTCTGGAAAGGAAGACAGAGAATCTGTATTTTAATGAGCTCCTTGGAGAATCTGGTGTTAAGACATGTTGGAAAGCTATTGACTAGATAACCTCGAAGGCCCTTTCCAATATTGACGTGCTAAATTAAACCGATAGACTCTTGGAGCCAAAGGAGATTGGAGTGATCGTACACCTTAGGGGCCCAGGGCAAGTGGCCACTTGCCTGTGAGAGAGCTCCAGAA
This sequence comes from Madoqua kirkii, assembly GCA_006408675.1. Taxonomy (NCBI): domain Eukaryota; kingdom Metazoa; phylum Chordata; class Mammalia; order Artiodactyla; family Bovidae; genus Madoqua; species Madoqua kirkii. The sequence continues at coordinate 59,370 of SJYC01116949.1, read as the reverse complement.
GAATAAGGGCACTAGTGCCCTTGGTGCTCTCCCAGGGTTTAACCATCCCCAGAGGTGAGAGGTTATACTTTCTGTCCAATCAAACATTCTTCTTGGCAATCTGCCTCCCACCCTGCAGGTTTTGTTCCCGAAGCTGCAGGGCAGGGCTAGTTGGCGCTCTTCACCACACCCTGCACGACCCTGAGTGCTGCTTGAAGTCAGCCTGGTCCTAACAACACTACTGGGGAGATGGACCTTGACTTGGGCCCTTTCTCTCCCTTCTTGCTACCCTGGTTTATAGGCTGTTAATTTTTTTTTTGTTTGGACCATATAACAGCTTCTCAGCTAATCTTCTGCCCTTCAGTCTCTCCAGTCTTCACTCTCCTTCATGGCATCAAAAGTTATTTTCCTAACCCCAGTTCTGATTGCATTACATGTCCCGCCCACTCTCCTCCATGCCTACCACTCAAACCTTAATTCAGCCGATCATTCAAGGCCTTTCCTATTCAAAACCAAGCCACATTTTTGCTTTTATAGCTAATTGCATTTCTTCTCTTCCATAACCCTCCTCTGGCCAAGAGTCATCTTGGGCTACCATTGACTGTCTTGACTATTTTTGACAGAAATTTCCCCAAACTTGAATACTGTGGAACTCCATTTCCCCACTACTGCCTGGTTTTTTTGTTTTTGTGTGTGTGTGTGTGTGTGTGGCAAAATACTGATAACAGCTCATAGATACCAAGTGATTCACGGAACTCAGTTTGGGAAACACTCCCTATGCGCTTCTACCTGCTTATCAATAGCTTGACTCTGGGGTCTGCCCAGGTCTTGAACTCCAACTCAGAACACCTGCTAAGGTTGTCATGCCATCTGACATGACAGGTTTCTCTCCATCTGGCTGCTTTTGAATACCATCAAGGTTCTACAAAGACATGAAGCCAGAACATTATTCTGTCCCTATCCTTAGTCCTCCTTTGCCTTCCTTCTTGAGCTGGCGCTGTATTTCCCCCGCCCTGTGTTGAATTGCTCAAGGTCCATCTTAATTTACTTACATGCGCACAGGTGACCATTCCACCATTTTTGTTTTTCCAACTTTCAAATAAACAGCCTCCTCTTCTAATGAGCAATTTTAGAAGGTACACATCTACCTTTCTTGGGGTTACTCTCCTTTCCCACATCTGTAGATTGTAATGGATGCTGTTGACTGATCACAGCACTTGCTCCCAAGCCCCAGATGTGATGATGTCGATTCAGAATCCTTTTCAACATTCTTCCCCAAGCAGGTATTATATCCATCCACCAATGTTGGCATGCCAGTTGAGACAGTCTTATTACCATCAATGACCTAGTTGATTAAATGGCTAATGTGTTTACTAGAAAAGCTGTGTTGAGTTTCAGTTTCAACTCTCTTATGGAAACTTAACCTAGACTAGTCTCTAGTTACATTCTATCTACTCTAGTCTTTGAGGCTGGAGGATCTGGGCTCTGGGGAGGCTCTATTAGAAGTCTCATTTGGCATAAGAATTGAAAGGTCAGAAGGGCTTCAACTAAGAACTGTCTTGGGGCATTGTCTACTTCCCCTCTCCTCCTGCCAAGACCCACAGAAATGTCTGGGAGCTGGCTGGTCTCTAGTCATTAAAAGTAGCAGCCGAGAGGCTACAAAACAAATAATAAACTACCTCTAGAAAGATGAATCTCTGGGACAGAGAACAATTGGAGATGTCTTTGATGTCCCTGAGCAGTGGCAAGGTTTTCAATTTGGCCTGAACCAATGGAAAAATCATCATTGGAAACACCGATATCTTTGGTCAGATAGCACGCTGCTCCAGTTTCTTCTCTTTCCTCCACACCCCCTCCTCCTCCAAGCTGATCACATTTCCTTGGTGATTTTCATGCTTAGTCAGTAGGTCTTAGAGGACAAGTGTCAACTCCATAGGGACCTTGTCCATATAAACTGCTGGGTACGAATGTTATCCTCCGTATGGTTTCTTCCTTCCTGTCCTCCTGCCAAAAGCGCTGATTAAACTACTACTATGTGCTATCTGGTGAGGCCCGCTATGGAAAGCATTTGAACTGCAAACAGGAGTCACCAGGGGAGGCTCTGTCGAGACAAAGATAATAGCACTGCGCAGATCAGCAGAAAAGTGCATTTCAAGTTACGTTCTCTCTTCTTCAGATCTCAAAACAGCTGTAACTGAGTGGGAGCAAATTGAGAGCCTGGCAGCTAGAACGCAGGAATTCCAGGGATTCCACAAAATCATGAAGAGGTGAACATAGGGTGAATGCAAAACAGTCTCAAATCCAGGATATAACTGAGAGAGGTCAGCAGAATACTTTCTAGCTTTTAATTGTTCCTGGGACTGTTAAATTGTTCTATACATATTAACTCTCTAAATCCCCACAATAATGCTCTGAATTAAATATCTCATTATCGTCACTCCAAAGATGAGAAATAGAGGCACAAGAGGTTAAATGACTTGCCCAAGGTCAGCAACTAGGAAGAAAGTGGTGGAGTCGGGCCTTGAACTTATGTATCTCTCATTGTAGAGTCCTAAATGGCACCCCACTCCAGTACTCTTGCCTGGAAAATCCCATGGACGGAGGAGCCTGGTGGGCTGCAGTCCATGAGGTTGCTAAGAGTCGGATATGACTGAGCAACTTCACTTTCACGTTTCACTTTCATGCACTGGAGAAGGAAATGGCAACCCACTCCAGTGTTCTTGCCTGGAGAATCCCAGGGATGGCGGCGCCTGGTGGGCTGCCGTCTATGGGATCGCACAGAATCGGACACGACTGAAGTGACTTAGCAGCAGCAGCAAACTACCTGAAATATGTACATTTAAACAACAAAGAAGGTTTGGAGTGGGATGGGGTGGATAATAACTGGATGGAATTTTTGACCCAAGATATTCTGTCAGTCAGAGATAGAAGTTTTGGGGACTTCCCTTGTTTCCCAGTAAAGAATTCATCTTGCAATGCAGGGGACACTGGTTTGATCCCTGGTCTGGGAACTAAGATTCCACATACTATGGAGCAACTAAGCCCACACATTGGCCACAACTAGAGAGTCCACGTGCTGCAATGAAAGATCTCTCATGACAGAACAAAGACCCCATGTGCCTCAACTAAGACCCGACACAGCCAAAAATAGTTTTTTGTTTTGTTCTGTTGTTGTTTGCTTGTTTTGGCTGCGCTGTGCAATTTACAGAATCTTAGTTCCCCAACCAAGGGTTGAATCTCGGCCTTCTGAAGCAAGAGAGTGGAGTTCTAACCATTGGACTGCCAGGGAATTCCTGATAGAAAGGTTTTGAGAGATGGGAAGCTCCGAGTGCCTAGCATGCCCTCACGCTTCTAAGGAAGGACACACAAAGGGCAGTCACTCCCCTAGACTCACTCAGATCTGCTGGTGTGCCCTTGACAGATGGTCGACTGGGGCTCCAGGGCCTGAGCCAGATTATAGCGTTCATGTTCTTTAACGCCAGACATGGAGAAAGATCTGCATGGGTCCCTGTAAAAGCAACCTATATTTTTTTACTAGAAAAACATGGGATGTAATTAGTAGTGCAACAATGTTGCGGGTCCTAGAAGCCTGAAACCCTGCTCTCTGCACTGGACTCTACTACCGACTGTCCCTTGATTTGGTTTCTTCAACTGTAAATATTTATTCATTCAGTAAACAATTTTGAGCACCTCTCTGTGCCAAGTACCACATGCTAAACTCTGAAATCACCAAGCTGGATTCGGTAGTTGGCCCCCCAAAGATCTATTTACTGGCAGAGACAGACAGGGAAAGGGGTCTTAGGGAAGGCCCCACTCTGGAGGGCTGCACCCTGCCCCTCCTCCCTGGGAGTCAGTGAGCAGCAAGTGAGATCACACCACGGAAAGTGCTTGGTAAACAACAGAGGGTGAGAATGAGGTGTGCAGGGAGGGGGAAGGGCTGTAAGCCAGGAATTGTCTGCAGTGTCTGGAGATCTTGGGCAGGCAGCTGACCAAGAGTGCTCAGTTTGAGGCTAGAAACCTGAGTGAGGCCTCCTGGATGCGAGGGGACCAAACCTGAAGCCCTTGAGTCCGTCGCAGCAGGCTGAACCCAAACCCTGCAACCTGGCCAAGCTTCCCTGGACTCTGCCAGGCAGGAACCTACTAGACCCATGTGATGTTGCCTGGGACTAGGTGCTTTTACAGCATTGCGCCACCCACGACCTCTTCTGGGTCATAGCTTGAACGTGACAAAGGCCAGGTCACCCCTCTATTGTGCAGGCCATGAAGCCCATTCCCAGGAATCCCCTTATATAATGAATATCTCCAAGAAACACAGGCCCTAGGTGACGCCCGTTACTACCATTCTCTGTGCCAGAGCGCCACCTAGAGGTCATCTCTAGCTCAAACGATTGTGTGGGTTCATCTCACTATTTGCCTCGGCCCAGAAAACGTGGAAAATAAATGTTCAAAGGACTAAAACGCAAGAAAACGGCAGGTAATGACAGGTAAGAGGACCCCATCATTCCTCTACCAGGCCCCCTGTCACTTGCTGATGACATAGTCAAGGGCTGAAATGTCTCAGCTTCTCACTGGACAGGGTTTCCTCTATGACTAGGGACCAGTGTGTGAATGTCACCGTATCTCACATACTCTAAACTCTAGATCCAAAGAGCAAACAGACCAAGAAAACCCTCCAGCTTGCCCTGAAGCCTAGACCCCCAGTCCATCTGCTCCTCCTCTCCTACCCCAAAGTTTAGACTGTCTAGCTTAGGAAAATGGTTTTTCAGCAGATGAGCCCTCCTCTTAGGAAGAGTTTGCTGATGCTGCTGACATTTCTGGGATCAGCTACCCCACGCTGAGCATGAACACACATTTATCGTGGGCCATTTATGCAGAAGTAGCTGGATGAATCTACAGAGGCATCGAAGATAAGCCAATACTTCAAAATCAGCACAGAGTTGTTTTTTTTTTCCTGAAGAAGATCCAAGCCAGATGGTAGTAGAGTATCAAGAAAAGTAAGCCAAAGCTCCCAAACTGAGCAAGGATTCCTTTTTTAAACACTCTTACTTTAGGTTTTTCTCTTCAATCTTTTGCCAGACCTGCAATTTAGGTTCCTACTACTAAGCTTTTTGAACTCAAGTGTAATTGGAAAACAAGATACATAAACTATTCAAGCTCCCATTATCCATCAAAGTGTCCTAGTTGATGCTGCTTGGAGATAGCACTATGTTAGTATCCATGGAATGCCCACAAAGCTTCTGGGCATCTTTGCCTGCAAGCAGCTTCTGGTCGTTCTTCACACCAAGGACAGTTCAAACGTGGGGTAAACCCTGGAGGAGCCTTAGGCAAACTAGACCGATGTTTTGAATCTATTTTTAAAAAGCTATAGCTGTTTGTCATGGATAAGGTGCAGTCTACTGACTGGCTGAAGGGGCCAGAGAAAGTGAAGTAGAAATTTCCCTTCACCCTATACTTTCAACTAAGGTGGATGAACTGAATTCCCAGGTGGTACAGTGGTAAAAAAAAAAAATCTGCCTACCAATGCAGGAGATGCAAAAGACTTAGGTTCAATCCTCTGGGTCAGGAAGATCCCCTGGAGGAGGTAATGGCAACCCACTCCAGTATTCTTGCCTGGACAGTTCCATGGACAGAGGATCCAGGTGGGCTTCAGTCATGGGGTCACAAAGAGTTGGACATGACTGAGCAACTGAACACACACATATGCTAGTTTGCTTCTCCTGGTAGCAACAATTCACTCAGAGCTCACAGCAATCTTGACGTGAGATCCTGAGATGAGTAGTATTATCACGGCTGTCTTTCAGAGAAAGAAACAGAAGCTAAAAGAAACTGCGTAATTTTCCTATGAGTGAAGTAGCCAAGATTTGAACTCAAGTGTTCTGCTTCCAGTTTTCCCAAGGTCAGCATCTCTCTCGGCATGAAGTCAATGTATTAAGTACTGAAAAGAATGTTCTGAAAAACAATTCAGTCTGCCACAGACTGTTGCAAGAATTCTTACAATCATCAGTACAACACAGTAAGTGGAATTTGTAGACCAAGGATGACCCTCATTCAGGTCACTGGAGGTCAGTTCATACAAACCACTTTCTGGGAGGATCAATATTTCTCCAACAAAGACTTCTTTAGACGTTGGTTCCCACTTCACTCCTTTCATTTAAGCTAGACAGGTTATTCGAAGCCTATAAAATCCCATGCAAGTGTTGTAATTATTATTCGCTGATAAAGTGAGTTCCCTCCTGGGGCTGGGAGACTGGGTGGGGCCACCTGGATGCAAGGGCACAAAACCTGAAGCCTTTAGCTTGCTATCTCAGCAGGCCAGGCCCAAACCTTGCAGCCTCGGCCAAGAATGAGGAACCGCTAAACAATAACCGGAAGAAACAAAGACACAATACGGACAGTGGTGAGGATGGGTCTCTGCGCCCAGAAAAACCAGTATTTCAGAGCTGGAATGGGGCCTGTGAGAGCATCTGATGGCATTCCAAATGCTCTCTTGGCAGATGATATCAAGACCCAGCAGTTAAGCACTTTCCAAGATCATATGGTCAGCGAGTGGCACAGCTGATGAGAATGTCAGTCCAATTGATTTCTAGCTAAAGCCACTTTTTCATTTAACCATAGATTCAGGAGATTGTATCTTGTTTCTAAATAAAATCCAACTAGGAACCCAAATTTCTAGGGCTACTCTTGAAATGACTCTTGAGGGAAACTTGACATTCCTTATCTTGAGCTGTTTCAGATGGGATGGGATGGGATGGGATGGGATGGGATGGGGAGAGCAGGGACAGGAGGGGAGGAGAGGGCCGGGGAGTGTTCTTGGGTGCCCATAACAATAGCTAATAGCTGGAGTTTTTCCCACAGTTTGCTAGGAACTGTGCTTAGTACTTTAAATGCATTACTGCTGCTGCTGCTAAGTCACTTCAGTCATGTCCGATTCTATGCGACCCCACAGACGGGAGCCCACCAGGCTTCTCTGTCCCTGGGATTCTCCAGGCAAGAACACTGGAGTGGGTTGCCATTTCCTTCTCCAATGCATAAGTGAAATGTGAAAGTGAAGTCGCTCAGTTATATCCGACTCGTAGCAACCCCATGGACTGCAGCCTACCAGGCTCCTCTGTCCATGGGATTTTCCAGGCAAGAGTACAGAGTGGGGTGCCATTACCTCCTCACTACAACCGGATATGGTAGGCATGATCCTTTCTACTTTACAGAAAATGAGAACAAGGCACAAGACTTGAGCTTTCTCAATGTGTAAGAGGTGAAGGCAGGACTGGAACAGCTCTGTTCTACATCAAAGACGGTGCTTCAAATCATTGACCTTAAAACTGTATGGTTAATGCAGGGCCCAGGGAAACTCAAAATTTTGTTGGTTGTAAGAAATCCTCACATACCAGTCATTTGTCCCTGGAGAAAAGCACAGCTCTACTGAGCTTAAAAGAGGGTATTTCCACCATGGATGGCAGATGGGGTACTTAGGAATTTAGTTTTTTTGCTTCTTCTGCCCAAACTCTCTTACTGGGGCATGAGAGAAGAGTAGGATGAGCAATACGGAAGGGAACATTCAGGACTGGAGGAATAGTGGAGACAGACGGGAAACAGGTTTGCTTTCTAACCCAAGGTGTGCGTGCTAAGTCATTCAGCTGTATCCAATTCTTTGTGACCCTACGGACTGTATCCCTCCAGGCTCTTCTGTCCACGGGATTCTCCAGGCAAGAATACTGGAGTGAGTTTTCATGCCCTCCTCCAGGGGATCTTCCCAAGTCAAAGGTATTCTAAAAGCCCACTCTGCCTTCAAGAGCTACAGAAGAAATTCTGTGCCAACCTTTCCATTATTTTTCAAGCCCTCCCTGCCACTCCCTACCTAGGCCATTCTTAAATTCTGTCGCTTCCCTCAGTAGCCATTTCACTAACAAATCCTGCATCTGCTAGAATCTGAATTAGACACAAGGAAAGACCTCTGGGGAAAAGAAACCAGTCATTTCTGCAAACTGGAAGTTTACAGAGGGAGTAAACAAAGGGAGCCTTTATAGACTCCTTTCCTGGAGTAAGGAAAGTAATATACCCAGCCAGTTCTTAAGGGCTTCTCTAAATTAAGGCTGAAAGGAAAAAATGTTGAGACTTTCAACAGGAGAAGATGAGGTAGTTTTCAAACTTCTTCCCTCCTTGGGTATTAAAGTCTTTCCACCTCAAAGGACCTTCCAAAAATGGTACATATTCACAGGTAAGGCAGGTGACTAAGGTGTCAGACAAGACTGGTGCTTGTGGAGGAGTGGGGCCCGGGAGTTAAAACTCCAGCCGACAGGATGCCTAGCTTTTCCCCCAAACCTGCAATTCATTGTGATTTATTCTGTGCTTCTCCAAAAGTCAAGTCCTCAACATTACACTTGAGTCTTAACCTGAAGTTTCTTTTTAGTAAGAGCTCATCTGTGTGGTCCCCATGCCACCTCCAAATTACCCATATGAAAAACAGGGCCCTGGAAGCAGCAGTAATTCACTATTTGATGATAATTGTATTTCTTCTCTGCACTGTTTCTAGCATGGAACATATACTTCTGCACTTGTCTCTGGAGCTTGCCCAGAATAATAAATAATTCAAGCTAGCCTCTAGCACTGCCGACCTTAACCACATGCCTATTGTTTTTGAGAGAGAAGAATTCCACAGCCTTTGATGGCACATTTAAAAAAGACAAAAATGAAACTACTTGATCTAGCATATGACTCAAAAGCAGCCAGTCACTCCACATATGGGATTCTATTTACTGATTTAAAAACCTGGCCTCTCCTTTGGAAAACAGAAGCTTAAAAGCACTTACTTCTAAATGCTTCCGATACCTTGTTTTGGTTCCAGATGCTCTCGACATACGATCCTGCATGCTGCAAGCGTGCCCCTTTTTTGTGTTCTGGCAAAGCGCCATTCAGCACTGCAGTCACTGCTGTTGCAACCGCAGCGAGGCTGGCGACGTGCGGTACTTCAGAACTCCAAGCATGCCAGCCAGCGCTCACCGGTTTCATTTCCAGTCTGTCTACAGTGCGTTTCAGCAGATAAAACATCACCTGGTGTCGGAGAAGCAGCAGCAGCTCAGCAGAAGACCATGGGCTTCGGATCATGCAACTACACAATTCACTTAGCCTGAGGTGTAAGATGAGTCTGCCAACCTGGCTGGGTTACCTTAAGACTGAATTGGTTAGCTGGGGCTACTATAACCAAAGACCACGGAGTGGGTGGCTTAAAGGACAGTTTTTCAGTTTTGCAGTCTGGAAGTCCAAGGTCAATATGTCAGCGGGTCTGGTTTCTTCCGAGGCCTCTCATTGGCCTGCAAATGACTGCTTTCTCATCGCATCCTTCTTGCACGTGGTGTTTCTTCTGTGCACTTGCAAGTCTGGTGCCCAGATTTCTTGTTAGAAAGACACCAGTTGTATTGGATTAGGGCCTACACTAAAGACCTCACGTTAATATAATTACTCTTAAAGACCTTACACAGTCACATCCTACAGTACTGGAGATTAGGGCTTCAACATGTGAATTTGGGGGGGTAGGGAGGTGGGGCACAGAATTCAGGCCATAACAAAGACCAAATGACAAAGTAAGGCTTTGATAAAAAGTTCATCTTTTCCTTTCTAGCCAAGAGGTAAGAAGCTGCTTTGAAACATGGAGCATCATTTTAACTCCTGCTTCTATGCATGTTAATTATGTGAATTTGGCTAAGTTTCTTATTTCAACATCTGTAAAAACCTCCTGCAGGGCTTCCCTGGTGGTCCAGTGGTTAAGAATCTGCCTTGTAATGCAAGGGTCCATAAAGATCCCTTCTGCTGTGGGGCAGCTGAGCCCCATATGCCGTAACTAATGAGCCCGCACTCTGGAGCCCATGAAACAGCTACTGAAGCCTGCGTGCCTAGAGCCCATGCTCCGCAAGAGAAGCCACCACAGTGAGAAGCCTGCACACTAGAGAGTAGCCCCCTCACCCCAACTTTAAAAAGCCGCAATGAACACCCAGCACAGCCAAAGGTGAAAAAATAAAATTAAAAAAGAAAAACCAACACACCTCTTCAAACCACTGTTGTAAAGATGAAGTGCTAAGTGCTTAACAATACCTGAAAGGGGCAGGCAGAATATGTTTGCTAAAATTGCATTATTTGTTCCTAGCAGTAACTGATTAATGCTACCAGACTACCTTCCTTGTCTCCTTAGAAACCTGTATGCAGGTCAAGAAGCAACAGTTAGAACCTTACATGGAACAAGTGATGGATTCAAAACTGGGAAAGGAGTAAGACAAGGCTGTATACTGTTACCCTGTTTATTTAACTTACATGTAGAGTACATCATATGAAGTGTCCCATGGATGAATCACAAGCTGGAATCAAGACTGGCAAGAAAAAAAGCAACCACCTCAGATATGCAGATGATACCACGCTAATGGCAGAAAGCAAAGATGAACTAAAGAGCCTCTTGATGAGGGTGAAAGAAAAGCGTGAAAATGCTGGCTTAAAATGCAAACATTCAAAAAACTAAGATCACAGCATCCTGTCCCATCACTTCATGGCAAACAGAAGGGGAAAAAATGGAAGCAGTGACAGATTTTATTTTATTGGGCTCCAAAATACCTGTGGATGGTGACTGCAGTCATGAAGTTAAAAGGCACTTTCTGCACTTGTCTCTGGAGCTTGCCCAGAATAATAAATAATTCAAGCTAGCCTCTAGCACTGCCGACCTTAACCACATGCCTATTGTTTTTGAGAGAGAAGAATTCACACAGCCTTTGATGGCACATTTAAAAAAGACAAAAATGAAACTACTTGATCTAGCATATGACTCAAAAGCAGCCAGTCACTCCACATATGGGATTCTATTTACTGATTTAAAAACCTGGCCTCTCCTTTGGAAAACAGAAGCTTAAAAGCACTTACTTCTAAATGCTTCCGATACCTTGTTTTGGTTCCAGATGCTCTCGACATACGATCCTGCATGCTGCAAGCGTGCCCCTTTTTTGTGTTCTGGCAAAGCGCCATTCAGCACTGCAGTCACTGCTGTTGCAACCGCAGCGAGGCTGGCGACGTGCGGTACTTCAGAACTCCAAGCATGCCAGCCAGCGCTCACCGGTTTCATTTCCAGTCTGTCTACAGTGCGTTTCAGCAGATAAAACATCACCTGGTGTCGGAGAAGCAGCAGCAGCTCAGCAGAAGACCATGGGCTTCGGATCATGCAACTACACAATTCACTTAGCCTGAGGTGTAAGATGAGTCTGCCAACCTGGCTGGGTTACCTTAAGACTGAATTGGTTAGCTGGGGCTACTATAACCAAAGACCACGGAGTGGGTGGCTTAAAGGACAGTTTTTCAGTTTTGCAGTCTGGAAGTCCAAGGTCAATATGTCAGCGGGTCTGGTTTCTTCCGAGGCCTCTCATTGGCCTGCAAATGACTGCTTTCTCATCGCATCCTTCTTGCACGTGGTGTTTCTTCTGTGCACTTGCAAGTCTGGTGCCCAGATTTCTTGTTAGAAAGACACCAGTTGTATTGGATTAGGGCCTACACTAAAGACCTCACGTTAATATAATTACTCTTAAAGACCTTACACAGTCACATCCTACAGTACTGGAGATTAGGGCTTCAACATGTGAATTTGGGGGGGTAGGGAGGTGGGGCACAGAATTCAGGCCATAACAAAGACCAAATGACAAAGTAAGGCTTTGATAAAAAGTTCATCTTTTCCTTTCTAGCCAAGAGGTAAGAAGCTGCTTTGAAACATGGAGCATCATTTTAACTCCTGCTTCTATTGCATGTTAATTATGTGAATTTGGCTAAGTTTCTTATTTCAACATCTGTAAAAACCTCCTGCAGGGCTTCCCTGGTGGTCCAGTGGTTAAGAATCTGCCTTGTAATGCAAGGGTCCATAAAGATCCCTTCTGCTGTGGGGCAGCTGAGCCCCATATGCCGTAACTAATGAGCCCGCACTCTGGAGCCCATGAAACAGCTACTGAAGCCTGCGTGCCTAGAGCCCATGCTCCGCAAGAGAAGCCACCACAGTGAGAAGCCTGCACACTAGAGAGTAGCCCCCTCACCCCAACTTTAAAAAGCCGCAATGAACACCCAGCACAGCCAAAGGTGAAAAAATAAAATTAAAAAAGAAAAACCAACACACCTCTTCAAACCACTGTTGTAAAGATGAAGTGCTAAGTGCTTAACAATACCTGAAAGGGGCAGGCAGAATATGTTTGCTAAAATTGCATTATTTGTTCCTAGCAGTAACTGATTAATGCTACCAGACTACCTTCCTTGTCTCCTTAGAAACCTGTATGCAGGTCAAGAAGCAACAGTTAGAACCTTACATGGAACAAGTGATGGATTCAAAACTGGGAAAGGAGTAAGACAAGGCTGTATACTGTTACCCTGTTTATTTAACTTACATGTAGAGTACATCATATGAAGTGTCCCATGGATGAATCACAAGCTGGAATCAAGACTGGCAAGAAAAAAAGCAACCACCTCAGATATGCAGATGATACCACGCTAATGGCAGAAAGCAAAGATGAACTAAAGAGCCTCTTGATGAGGGTGAAAGAAAAGCGTGAAAATGCTGGCTTAAAATGCAAACATTCAAAAAACTAAGATCACAGCATCCTGTCCCATCACTTCATGGCAAACAGAAGGGGAAAAAATGGAAGCAGTGACAGATTTTATTTTATTGGGCTCCAAAATACCTGTGGATGGTGACTGCAGTCATGAAGTTAAAAGGCACTTTTGCTCCTTGGAAGGAAAGCTATGACAAACCTAGACAGCATATTAAAAAACAAAGATATCACTTTGCTAACAAAGGTCCGTATAGTCAAAGCTATTGTTTTTCCAGTAGTCATGTGAGAGTTGAACCATAAAGAAGGCTGAGTGCTGAAGAATTGATGCTTTGAATTGTGGTGCTGGAGAAGACTCTTGGGAGTCCCTTAGATAGCAAGAAGATCAAAGTAGTCAATCCTAAAGGAAATCAATTCTGAATATTCATTGGAAGGACTGATGCTGAAGCTCCAATACTTTGGCCACATGATGCAAAGAGCTGACTCATTGGAAAAGACCCTGATGCTGAGAAATGATTGAAGGCAAAAGGAGAAGGGGGTGGCAGAGGATGAGACAGTTAGATGGTATCATTTGACTCGATGATTATGAGTCTGAGTAAACTCCGGGGGATAGTGAAAGACCAAGAAAGCCTGGTGAGCTGCAGTCCATGGGGTCATGAGGAGTCAGACATGAGTTAAGAGACTGAACAACAGTGCTTCTTGTCTCTTTTTGTCAAGAGCTTTGGAAACTAGCTTTGATGTTGGCCTATGACCTAAATAAACAAAGTGACCAAACTTGGCCTTAGAAATTTCAAGATTTCTTGATTGGCTGAAAAAAAGCAGCAGAGGTGGCAGATGAAACATTCCCTAAAGAGCCTTGATTACACAAGGCTTAGTGTATTTTACAAACATATAGCTCATAGCAACTGGCCCTGAAGCACAGACAGCTTCAGCACTGGGTTACAAGTTTCTAAATAGCTGAGTGCAAACAAATACCTTTCATAACTCAGCAAACCTATTACTTGGGCCCTAGTACATCACACTTCAAGACAAAAAAAAGATAAAATCATGGCATTTTTCTTCATTCCACCTAATAAGAAAATAACAGTGTGTTTTCCTACAGGAATAAAGTAAAAATCAGCTTCCACTGTACATTTCCAGTCTAGACTTTGACCATATTGAAAGTGATCAATGCCCAAGTTTTTATTCCAATGTTTGTGAAGACTGTAAGCACTCCTCAGAATCTCTGGAAAATATCACAGTGGGAAAAATCCTGAACATGAGTCAGAAGTTCTGAATTCGAATCCTGGCTCTACTGCCTAAAAGCTTCTTAACACTGTTTGATGATCTCAATGAGCCATTTTTGGTAACTACAAATAAGTAGAGGTTAAAATCCTCTGCCCAATCCACATCTTGAGTACTGTGTGAGTCAAACGAAATGTCTGTGGAAATGCCTCAAAGAATAAATGGCAGCAGAGGTGACGACGGGATCAGTATTACGAGCTTGGCCTTTAAAAAGTTGACAAACTCAAAGGAAATAGCCCCTACAACCGTATAGCAAGGAGGATGACCAGAATACTGCATTCTTCAAATAGCTTATTAAAGATTTACAAGATTAGAAAACACAGTCTTCAAATTCTTGATGCAGAAAGCACTCTTATTTCAGCTGCACAGCTGTACACCGGCTTTCTCTAGTTGCAGAGAGCAGGGGCTACTCTCTAGTTGCAACGTGCAGGCTTCTCATTGCCACAGCTCCTCTTGTCGTGGAGCACAGCCTCTAGGCACACGGGCTCAGGAATTGCGGCCCTCAGGCTCTGGAGCTCGGGCTCAGAAGCTGTGACACATGAGCTTAATTGCTCTGCAGCTGTGGGATCTCCCTGGACTAGGCATCCAACTGAAGTCTCCCGCATTGGCAGGCAGATTTTTTTACCACTGAGCCTCCAGAAAGGTCCAGCACTCTTATTTTCTAACAAACTGTCAGATGTGTTTCTTTTCATCCACCAGGCATACTGCACCACAGTGGGCAGCATAAGGGAGGAAGAGGAGAACCAGCAGTGCCCGCTGGGGCAGCTCACAGCGCAGGCCGCACCCAAGGCAGGCTGGAGGCTGTGTGTGACTGCTAAACATGGCAGGAACTTGAGGAGAGCAGCCCTTCCCCACTGTAACTTGTACAGCTATTTGGAGACACTCTCCAAATGACCACAAACTTTAAAGTGCACCATTTCATTCCTGTCCTTTAGGCAAGAAAAGACCAGAACATCATCATGTATTTTAGCTTTATTGAAGACATTACAGTAGACAAGTAGACAAACACATGCTTTATAAAATATACATTCTCATGTGTGAGAAAATATAAATAGATACTAGGAAAGGGCCACACTGAACGACAACTGGGCTTATAATTCTCTTTACATACATCGAGTACCACGGCTGCTCAGACTGACATCCTCTGACGGGTTAAAAAAGGAGAAGGGGAAAGGAGAGGGGAAAAGTAGTCTCCCAATGGATCAAGAGGCCACTTCAAGTAGCCAAGTGACATCCAAAGAGCACTCAACATACAACCTTGAGGGAGCAGGTCCAAGCATTACTCCTCACACATGCACATGGGCGCACACACACGCACACATACACGCACACACGTCCCTCACTACACACATGCACATGGGCACACACGCACACACACATGCACACACGTCCCTCACTACACACATGCACATGGGCACACACACACGTCCCTCACTACACACATGCACATGGGCACACACACACACGCACACACACACACACACGCACACACGTCCCTCACTACCCACAAAATCTCCAGGTGATTCATGGGCTTTCAGGTGTTGTTAAGAGAAGTTTGTAACATCTCTCAATTCCGAACATGTTATTTTTGTCAACAAACCAAGCAGCTGTGAAAGAAAGGAACTGAGGAAAGGAAGGCAGGAAGGGAAGGAGAAAGGAAAGTAAATTAAGCTTAACTGATGTTGACTTAGACTGTACTCCAAACAAAAAAGTTTTAGGTTAGAAGCAAGAGGGGAAAACATCTGCCACACTGAACTAGGAAAGAGACCACATAATGGAAAAATGAAACGTTACTAACAGGTTGCCTAGCAATCTTAACTTTCTGAGGTCCAGCTGCTTCACAATTACGTTTATAATTTGCATCAGAAGCAAAATAAGAAATGAAAGATGTAGCATAAAGTGACAGCCGATTTACCTCTGTTGCTTCGCCACTCTTTTGGCATTTCTGGGGCTATTAACATGAGTAGAAGAGGCCACAACACACTTGGATAAAACACTGGCTACAAAACTGAACACCACAATCCCATTCCCATTCCCATAGAGTCCCACTGACCAAAAAAGAAATGGTGTCGGGGTGTGGAATAAAAAAAAAAAAAGAAATAGGAATAAAAATTAAAGAGTAAAAGGGTTATAAGCTATAATATTTCTGTAGTATTTTTTATTATGGTAATGCCATTTGGGTTAGGAACATTATAGATTTTCTCAAAAGAATAAGCCCAGTTTCATGTTTGCCATTATTAACACAGAACAGGCTCCTTTTGTCAACCAAAGAACATAATTCTTTAGTTAAAAATAAATTCTTTTCAATTATACAGTAAACTTACTGTATCAAAGGATTCTGAAGGACGAAGATTTTAGACTGACTGCTTCTGGAGAATTCCAATGATAAAACTGAAAGAGGGTTTAAGTCATCTTGTCTGTATTCCATTTCAATACAGAAATTTCTCCAATGCTCAATAGATGATTACTTACTTAGCTTCTGTGCATACTTCTCCCATGAAAGGCTGATTATTCCTACTGTAAGACAAATCTAATTTTTCGAGTGTTAGGGTATATAGAATTATTGGCAAGTGTATATATTCTATTTCCCTGTAACTTCTGTCCCACTGATATGACCCCTGTCCAATGGAATAAAAAGAGTGCATCTAATCCTTGTTTCCTATGACAACCCTCTACATAACTAAAGACTTTATCTCTCCCTCTTCTTAGGAAAACGGGTAAGATTCTTAAGTTGCTTAACATCTTAATGTTTCTTTTACAACCTCCCAATGGGCAACATGAAGGCAATGGCACATTAGAGGGGACAGCACACTGGGCTGGGTTTCAGGCACGTCCTGTTCTCCAGATTCACTTGCATCTAGGAAAGCTCATCAGAGGCTGAATGACAGAAAGCCCATGGGGTCCACTTGTAGATCTGTGGCAGGGAAGCTTGAAGTACAAGGAGAACATTACTTCTTGTTCAAGGTAGACTTACAAAATCCGTCTCAGAGGGGCACAAACAAATGAAGAGAATTTATGCATCCCTATCGATATGAAGTGATAATTGGGTGGGGGACAGAGTATTTCTCTCAGCATTTGTTTGCCTTGCTCTTACAACATTTCTGATTAAATTGGTGGCAGGCAGACATTACACCAGTGGGAAGAAACAATGATGAGCCACTAATCCTGTTTATAGCAGAGCATCTGCTTGTTCAAAAACATGCAATGATGAAAATTTTCAGGAATCCCACCTCCTAAGATTAGAATTTATTACATTTACTATTTTTAAGACCAGGGGCAGACTATCCCCATTTAATCAAATTCCTGACTAGTTTTTTAGGCAAGTGTTTTTATTTAGGAAAGCTAGCAGTACTGGGAGGACATCTCAACCAGCTGACACGACAGAGAACCTGGCTATAGAGGAGCAGCCGGACACCAGTGGCAGCAGAGGGACCACTGCTGAAGGAGAGATAGCAACTGCAGATTTTAAGTTTTCTAGAGCACTGGTTTTGTCCTCTCACGTGTAACAGCTGACGCTCTTTGCAGCCCTGCTCTAACTCCACCTTTTTCACTGACGAAAGTCCCTCAGAATGTGAGTCAGAGTACTATAATTAGAAGAATGACCTTGAATACATTAGAAAGGTGAGTCATAAACTGATCACATATTAGCAGTGGCATATCTCTCAACGGATTTAGATACTCTGGTGTGCTGTAACATGCCAAGGGTAGTTCTCAATCTAATCAAGATGCTTCACGTTTACTGATACTGTTTTAGAAGCTGAAGGTTTTTTCTCCTCGTGAAACTTCTTACAGCATTACTCTTGCTATAGAGGAAATAAATCTGGCTCAAGTCAGAGTAAGCAGCATCACTCCTGTTCTACTCTAACAAATATTTCATGAAAGCAGCTTTTTATTAGAGTAGATAATCCTCCTTGATTCCTGGAGGGACCACAGATTCATAGAACATTACAGCTGGAAAGGGCTTTAGAGCATCCAGTAAAATGTCATTTCATAAAAGAAAAAGTCAGGCTAAGAAGTAAAGAGACTTGCCCTTGATTATATAAGTTGTAAGCAGCAGAGCTAAAACTAAATCAGGTTTCTTGACTCTAAGTCAGCCCCGTACAAGCTACACTATTAATTCAACCTAGTAAGTAAGAAGAGAGATCCAAAACTGAAAGGAGAGGAAAATAGTGGTACTTAAGAAGTTCAAAATGAAAATGAATGAGGCTATTTAAAAAGGAAAAAAAAGAAAGACATGGTAGTATAAAACAGCTAAAAAAGTACTCCTGCCTAAGGGACAAAAACTTAGAACTGAAAACTAGTATGAAATTCAGCCAAACTTCCTGGCAAAGAGCTGATAAATTACATAAAGTGTAAAACCTTTGAAATGTACATGACTTAAAAATTGATATTTTCATTTAAATGACTGAATTCATCAAGTACATAATTACTCCTCACTAAATTCAGAGGACAGAATCCGACAGCCTTTCTTTCTGAAAGCAGAAAGAAAGAAGAGCTTTAGTTCATTATGCTTTATTACAACACTAAGTCTTTTGTTAACATAAAGCTTTTTGCTATCAGAAATTCAAGAAAACGTTTTGGCTTGAATAATCACTGGTACAACACAAGGACCATGCTGAAGTTTTATGAGTTTCTGCATGGTCTTCCCTAAAGCAATATTCC
Source organism: Madoqua kirkii (assembly GCA_006408675.1). Lineage (NCBI taxonomy): Eukaryota > Metazoa > Chordata > Mammalia > Artiodactyla > Bovidae > Madoqua > Madoqua kirkii. Next base: position 40,888 of record SJYC01116949.1, on the reverse strand, counting down.
CTTAATATATACTGTGCGTTAGTAGAAGAGATATTAAACTGTTTAAAACAAACACACACAGAGAGAAAAAAAAGCAATCTTTGGTTTCCTCATCAGCAGAGTACTTTGCTCAAAGAAGATATTCCCAAAACAAGTTTTCCTTTATCTGTGTGTATATGGCAATAACAAGACTACTAGTCTTTTGAAAGTCTTTTTATGCTAGAAAGATTATATTACCTGGCACTTGTAAACAGATGACAAATGATTAGACATATGAATCTTCAGGTATCAAGAAAGTGGTTAATTACACCAAGATTGTGTTTGTGTGTATGCAATCACTAGGTACCGTGCTTCTACAGTTATTATACTTCTTAACAAGTATGTACTCAAAACTCAAAACAAAATCTTTGGATTCACTAAACCAAGCTGTACAAAATCTGTGGTCTGAGAAGCTGTTGTCAGTATTATAACTGGATATTATATATATAATTTTAGCATATAAAAAATATTTACATTGCAACACATATGATCAGTGAATATAAAAATTATTTATAAATGCACATATATTTACAATGAGACCCCTGGATGACAGGGACCAAGAAAGAGAGAGATTCACAAGAATACAAAACTCTTGACCTGGTAATAGCTGGTCAAGTCTGGGATTCCTGTTGACGACCTTGAATATCAAAGCCCCACTCTCAACTATACGTTTAAAATCACTGCAGAATCCTAGGCACACTTCCCAGGGGCCTCCAAAGTTATTTCTCTTCCTTGGAAGGCAAAACCAAATGGCATTGTTTATTCAGGGTCATTCCGCAGGTTGAGATAATCCAAGGTGTTAAGCAGCAAGGAGACTCTTGCTAAGAGGCTATGCACACCTGGGCATATCCCAGCAGAACCATCACAAGCACTCTGTCCTTGATCTTCCTCTGCCCGGGCTGCACATTTTCCATTAGATGTGCCCATTTCGGTCAGCCATTCTTGCCTTTCTTCATCAAGTATAAGCCAAACGAATGCCTGGCCTACCTTGGTGTGGTCAGACAGAATTGTAGACGTAAGTAAAAGCAAATGCTGACTTTGGGGTTTCTTCTGAACTCTGAGGTAGTAAATACAAAATCAACTAATCTGAGTCTGCTGAAATTGCATCCTAGAGTGAGTTTCATGTGCCCTCACTGCCATCGTGAATGTTCCGAGTCCTACTAAAATCGAAAGTGTGGTCGTGCAACCTGGGACAGGGCGTGGGGCAAGTGGAACAGTCTGGATCACTCTCTGCCAAGCCTTCGTTTTGATGGAGTTGTGATGACTCAAGGACTGACTGCTGGGGAAAAGGAGGATGAGGCATACCTGGTTCTCTGCTTATGTTCCACAGAGGCCGCTGCAAGGTTTCTGAGAATGAAAGACAGTAATAATTACCAGTGGTGAACGAAAGTTTAAATTTTCTAAGACCTAATTTTCTTTTACCCAAGTCTTCAAAGAAATAAAGATGCCCAATGTTCCTAAATAAAAACATTAAGATCAAATGTATACTTGCCATTTTTCATTCAACAACCAAAAAAAGAAAAGAAAACAAGAACTGGAACTATGGTCTTTCAAACCCTTTTAACCAACAACCTCACCAATTAATTCCTGAAATCATGCTATGTGTCATCTACTTTCATCTATTATTGGTGTTTCTGCTACTATAAAAATGAAAGCTTAAAACTCTCTATACCCATGGAAACAGACTAGAAGAGAATTAGTATCCAAATAGTAATGAAAGTTGCATAATACATAGAAAAAAACCATGGATTAAGCAGTCATTATATCGTTAAATAACAAGTATCTATCTTTAAAAAATCATTTTAAAAATAAACAACCATTCCCCTTCAGCTTCTAGCATGCCAGTAATCCTAAAAACAAAATAATAACCAAAAGCTGGTATTTTAAATCAGGTTATCTGTACTTTGGTTTAAAAAATATGCATTTCTCATTATTATTTACTGCAGTGGTGAGCTCTTTCCCCAGAGAAACTGAATGAAAATTATTACTGACTTCCTGGGGCTGCATTTTGAAAAAGGCTAGCCCAACATTCTAGAAACGAACACTCAGAAATAAAAATAAGACTAAGTGCAAAATAAGCTAGAGCAGGGTTTCTCGAGCTTTAATATGCATAAAATAACCTGGAGATTGTGTTAAAATATAGACTCTGGTTCACATGCTCTGCATTTCTGACAAGCTCCTAGGTAATGCTAATGCTCTGAGTAACAACAAGCTACAGCACCCTAGGTAAGGAACAAGCAGCATACCAAAGCACTCGCATTTGCGGATTTCCTCACCTACCGACCAGGTTAACAATACAGATAGCCCCAAAGCTGGGGAAAGATACACTGCGTTTTCAGTTCTACTTAATATTTTCTGCGTGTACAGCTCTTCTAAGACATGGAGAAATGGAGTTAGTGTTGATGCCTTTCTTTCACGGACAGAGAACTTTAAAGACGAGACTAATGACAGGATATTTTTCTCTGACCTGTATGCACCCTCTTCAGAAAACTTAGTTACGAGAACAACAGAGCACATAGCAAAAGTCCATGCTACTCCGTTTATTCCAGCCAGAGCCATCCCTGGAGACACCACGTCTTCCACTGGAAACCCGCAGCGGCCAGCCCCACCCTACTTCCAGTGCTCTTCCATCCCAGGCTGACAAGAGGGTGAGAGCTGATGAAGAGCCTGCATGGATAAGAGGACATACTCGGGAGTGCCCTTCATGGTCTAGACAGAGTTTCATTTGGCTTTGTTTTGATTTGCTTTGCTGACTGGGTTGTTTCAAATGCCCCATCTTCACAATACAACCTGTGTTCTTCCTCATCTGCATAATACAACTGAAAGCAAACACCTGCAAGTCATACTGACATTCAACATTTACCTGATAGAAAGAAAGTGAAAGCAAAGAAAGTGAAGTCGCCTAGTCGTGTCCAACTCTCTGTGACCCCATGACTAGCAGCCTACCAGGCTCCTCCCTCCATGGGATTCTCCAGGCAAGAGTACTGGAGTGGGTTGCCATTTCCTTCTCCAGGGGATCTTCCCAACCCAGGGATCAAACCCGGGTCTCCCACATTCCAGGTACACACTTTAACCTCTGAGCCACCGGGGAAGAGAGAACCTGATAGAACAGCAACCAAATAAAATGTTTTTAAATCATAGAAGTGAAAATATTCACCAAACTATGCCCAAATTATTGTATCCTTGGTATTTCAGGTCTCCATTATTTAAATAAATATGGAAGAAAAAAGTACTGCTTATGTGAAACTTTTTATATAAACTTTTTCTGTAACTTTTCCTGAATCTTTAGAAATAAGATCTTGCTACCCCCACAAAAACTGTTTTCATCCTACAACTTCAGACTTCTTTCCATAAAAATCTCTGGCTCTAGTTTATAAGTAGCTAATTATTACAGTATACCAATTTGTTTGTTTCTGTCAAATGAGAGTGCTATGAACATGATAGAAGGAAAAATCAAGTAGGGGAAAGTGAAAACAAACCAAAACAACAAACAACGCTGTGCCCTTTACCACTGCTCATCTGTGTGGAGGAAGGTTTCTTCTCATTTATCCTCTCATGGTTGGTGGGAAAGGCAGATCTCTCTCTATCTGCTGACGACACCAGGCTCTCCAGGGTAGTGGCATCTTGGGGAGCATGTGCCAAGTAAGTCTCTTTGGGCATCTGGACCATGAGGCTGGACAGCGTCTGATCCAGAACATCTTCTTCAGTAATATAGGTGTACGGACAGTATTCTCGGGTCCGGGAGTAGATGTTAGCATTGTCATAACAATCTGAGCAGATAACTCGGGTGCCAGTGCCACCTAATGACAACATGGGAAAGAAACCAAACACCCTTCAGTTCAGGACTCAGTTTTGTCAATCATTAGTTTTCTCTGACAGCTGTCATCATTGTCATCACAGCTGGCATTTGTTCAAAACTTACATTATAAACATGATGAAGTTTCAAGGTCTTTCTGTGAATTAACTTATTTAATCCTTATAATATGCTTATAAGGTAATAAGTACTAATTATTATCGCTATATTATACATGGAATAACTACAATACAGAGAGGTTGGGTACTTGCCCAAAGATGTATTGCCCAGTGGAAAGCTGAACTTAAACTCTGGTCCTCTAACCAGAGTTTATTCAGCACACACGCTCTTGAATAGTACATTAAATCATCCTTGTCCAGCCTGAATAACGTCATGCTAAAATCAAGAAAGCCAAGATAAGGTTGGCACTGTGCTATAAGACACTTGTTTGGCTTAAGCAAACTAAAGCAGAGAACAAGAAGCTAGGATGACTTCACTTCACAAAAGCCCCTATGACTTTCATGAGTCAAGAGGTTAAGTAACACTAATTGCTAATCTGACGGTCAAGGGTCCTGCCTGACAAGTGTGTATTTGGTAGAAGTAAAAGTTTAATAAATGAGCTCCCTGGACCATTAAGTGTTTGAAAATTGAATGATAAAGGAAAGTAAGAACTACAGAGTGAGTTATTTATTCATGATCAAGCAACAGAATTGTCAGAATTGGAAAAGAACTGGAAGTAATTAAGTTTAACCTAGAAAGTAGTGTTATTTCCTACCAACTGCAAAGAGTAGAGGCTTTTAAGGACTTCTCTGTCAGTGCAGTGGTTAGAATTTGGTGTTTTCACTGACATGGCCCCCGGTTCAATCCCTGGTCGAGGAAATAAGATCCTACAAACTGCTGAGTGCAGCCAAAAAAGGGCTAGAAATACCCTCCTTTCCATGGAAAGTCAATAGAAAATCCAATTTGTGGATTGACATAAGTTCTAGTAACACCCAGTCTAAAAAAAAAAAAAATCTCTGTAGAAATGAAAGAGACCTTCCATTTGATTAGTACTTGAAGTACCACACAGATTCATTCAAAGAATCTTTGAGAATCTTGAGAGAAATGCTTTATAAAATATTGTTGCTTTATTTTTTAAATGAAGAAATTAAAGCTCAGATTTTAAATAACTTGTTCATGACCACATGGCTGGAAAGAACTGAGTCAAACCCAGTTCTATCCCTTAATTCTCCCTGCGCTCTGTCACTCCCCATAGGAAGGGTAGAGTGGAGAAAAGTACTGTTGAGAATTAGGTTCTTAATTATTAGAACTTATTTTATATCTCTTAATTATTATTTTGTATCTTAACTATTTTCTCTCTCTCTGATGCTCTCCAATATATACTGAGAATCATCAATGCCCATTCAACTTGAGTGAATGTCTAGCTATCAGCAGACAGAACAAACTTCCTGGACATGGTCTGAAGGGTGCTCATGCCTGAAAAGGATAAAAGACACCTGAAAGAAATTTCTAGAACATCTCTCTCCCAAACAATACTTTGGTTTGGAAGCCTTTGCTGTGTTCACCAATCCCTTGTTTAAGAATATATTCCTCTGGAGTAGGAAATGGCAACCCACTCCAGTATTCCTGCCTGTACAGTCCCATGGACAGAGGAGCCTGGCGGGCTGCAGTTCATTGGGTTTCAAAGAGTTAGACATGACTTAGCACACACACAAGGAAATAATTACTGTATATGTGTCATTTTCTCTTTATCTGCTTGTAATTTATATTTGTCATGTAGTAGATTAACTAATGATATGGGTTGTAGAAACAGATCACCTAGGTTTGAATTTTTTCTCCCTCTCAATGATCACTAAGTGTAGTCTTGTATAAATGTCTTAATTTCTCTGTTCCTCAGTCTTCTAATCAGTGCATTAGTGATTATACTGGAACTAAATATGGCTAGAAATACCCTCCTTTCCATGGAAAGTCAATAGAAAATCCAATTTGTGGATTGACATAAGTTCTAGTAACACCCAGTCTAAAAAAAAAAAAAATCTCTGTAGAAATGAAAGAGACCTTCCATTTGATTAGTACTTGAAGTACCACACAGATTCATTCAAAGAATCTTTGAGAATCTTGAGAGAAATGCTTTATAAAATATTGTTGCTTTATTTTTTAAATGAAGAAATTAAAGCTCAGATTTTAAATAACTTGTTCATGACCACATGGCTGGAAAGAACTGAGTCAAACCCAGTTCTATCCCTTAATTCTCCCTGCGCTCTGTCACTCCCCATAGGAAGGGTAGAGTGGAGAAAAGTACTGTTGAGAAGTTAGGTTCTTAATTATTAGAACTTATTTTATATCTCTTAATTATTATTTTGTATCTTAACTATTTTCTCTCTCTCTGATGCTCTCCAATATATACTGAGAATCATCAATGCCCATTCAACTTGAGTGAATGTCTAGCTATCAGCAGACAGAACAAACTTCCTGGACATGGTCTGAAGGGTGCTCATGCCTGAAAAGGATAAAAGACACCTGAAAGAAATTTCTAGAACATCTCTCTCCCAAACAATACTTTGGTTTGGAAGCCTTTGCTGTGTTCACCAATCCCTTGTTTAAGAATATATTCCTCTGGAGTAGGAAATGGCAACCCACTCCAGTATTCCTGCCTGTACAGTCCCATGGACAGAGGAGCCTGGCGGGCTGCAGTTCATTGGGTTTCAAAGAGTTAGACATGACTTAGCACACACACAAGGAAATAATTACTGTATATGTGTCATTTTCTCTTTATCTGCTTGTAATTTATATTTGTCATGTAGTAGATTAACTAATGATATGGGTTGTAGAAACAGATCACCTAGGTTTGAATTTTTTCTCCCTCTCAATGATCACTAAGTGTAGTCTTATATAAATGTCTTAATTTCTCTGTTCCTCAGTCTTCTAATCAGTGCATTAGTGATTATACTGGAACTAAATACACAGATTGTCATGGGGACTGAGTCTGCACATGTAAAAATAGTTAAATGGCTTCTGTTACATAGTAAACATCATTCAATAAATGTTAACTATTTTTCTTTAAAAAAAAAAAAAAGTGTTCCTCCTTTCTGTCAAATGTTTTTCTCCTCCACTAAGACTCTAGTCAATTTTCATCCTATTTTGCATGGATCCAAATGTTTTCATTGTTATCTTATTTTAAAATACTGCTTCAAGTTAGTGGGGAAGAATATCTACTGAAAACTAAACCCAACCAGGTAGACTGAAACAGTAAGCACAGACAATGAAGTCTTACCATCAGTGCCTCTGTGTAAATATCCACTGGCAGGAGGCATAAGCTGCTGATGACTGCCTGCCTCAGAGTTGCTGTAGCCCTCCTGTGGCTCAGACAGTGTTCCTTGGGAAGACAAGTAGCTGGGAATGTCTGCAGGCAGATTGAGTTCCTCTGTAAAAGAGACGTCTCTAACTCTCAAATAAAGTTAGGTAATTTAGGTCAACACTCAGAAGACTATTTTGCAAATGTATTCTACTTCTGTACTAGTAACCAGGAAAATATTATGTACCTAGAAACTCAAGAGCTTTTAGAATTTTCTCTTAAAATTATTTCTCATCCCAAGCTTCATTTTAAAAGTATTACCAAAAGAAACAAAACCTAAAGTCTGAAATCCACAGATGCACTTTCACAATCTATCCGGCTGTATTGTACCTCTTCTCTCACGGGGCTTCAGGGTGAGTGAGAGGTGTCAAAGACTAACCTCTGTCATAAGGACTCCACTCTTTCCCACAGGCAAATTACAAGAGAAATAAGCCTTAGGAATTAAAGAAAGAAGGTGCACTGCAACTGTTTATAAGAGCAAAGTCTGGGAGGACTGTCTAGAAATTCTTAAAATTATTCACCAGAGAGGTTCCATCACATCAAGGAAGCAGGACATTTTAACAGAAAAACTCTTCCTCTATCACACATAAAGTATCAAAACTCTTCACTACATTCTGACTCAGACACAAGCCACAGTGGTCAACCGGATACCACCTACCTGTGTTTGTGATACTATAGTCTTCGTTTTTCCTTCTCATGTGGTAAATAACAATGACCCAGATCAAAGAGGTGCCCACAACACAGCAGACCACAACAATGATCACAATGCCAACCGTGGTCCAGCCATCGTCTTCATGTCCGATGCTACTCTGGGAAGAGTCACAGTTGGGGGATGAATCACATTTAGGTAAATGTGACCACGTTCTGTCCCAAGGGTGTTTGACATAATGCAGGTATATTTCCCAGCATCATCTAGCCCAGCATCTACGATGATGAGAAGCTGGTTGGCTGCAGCAAAGAAGTGACGTTCTGTCACCAGCAGAGGTCCATCATCTTTGGTCCAGTTGAGGCGAGGGGTGGGACTCCCTCCAGCTATGCACTGTAATACTGCAGTTTCACCTCGGGTTACTGTCTTGTCCTCCAGGGGTCTAATAAATGAGGGTGTCTCTAAAAGAAAGATGCATTTTAAAAAGTCAGGCAATTTTATCCTTAAAATTCTACTGAATTAGACTAATGAGGTTATGATGAAATAAGCACTTTCATAAGCTCATGGAAGCATTAGAAGTTTTTCAGAAAAGCAAAAGCCTCAAAAAATCTCAATCTCCTCTCAAGAATTCTGCCTAGAGCAAGCGATCCTAGGTGAAGAAGTCAAGATTCATATACAAAAAATGTTTATTATAAACTTAATTGTAATTTTTAAAGATGAAAAAATCTAGCAGAAAAATGAGTAATTTACAGTACAGTCACATATTTCATGAAGACTTAATGACGATGTAACCCTGTGATACAATAGTAAGTGGAAAAAAGTAGGTATACATAACCACATGAAGATGAGTATTTTTTAAAAGTCCAGAATATGTCAAAATCTAAACTGGGTTTCAGTGACTTTCTTTCCTTTTTTCAAGTTTTCTGTATCTCTTAAAATTTTTAAACAATAAGTTTATTTTCCTGTTTATACAAGTAGTTAAACAAACCAATGCATTTTTTAAAATCCTAACATCTGGAGGCAAAGAGAATTTGCCTTGATTTGAGTCCCATAAAGACAAATGTTCTAATAAGAGAAAAAAACTGGCTTATCAGGGGAAATCTACAGGGAAAAGACATTTAACCAGAGCATGGGATTAACAGGAGCACACTGGAAGGAAAATAGGAAATCTAACCAGAAGACAAGTCTTTGGGTCTTTCACAAATTTTTTTTTTAATGAAGGGGGAAAAGTTAAATTGTCTCAAGTTCTTTGAAGAAGTATGACGAAAATTCACTACGAATCGTAGAAAAAACATATACATGAAGTAGAAAACTGAGAGAAACAGAACAGGGTAAAGCGATTTGAATTTTCAATTCATGGGATAAAAATCTCCAATTCTGCCCTCAAAATTTTCCCAGATTCTAGTTAACTGTTCCACTAATATCCAAGCTTGACACACACCTGTATAAATTGGCAGAACAATGAAACAAAGATATAAGGATCCCAACGGAAATTAACTTGAGATTTTGCTTGCCATTAAGACCAACAGTTGATCCACAGTAAAAGCACTCCCACAAAAGTATGGACCCACAAAGCAGTAAACATACCTAACACAATGAGCGAGGCATTTGCTGAGAGACCGCCTGCTATATTCTGTGCCATGCAGCTATAGATCCCCATGTCTTCTATTTTCACGTTTGCAATGAAGAAGACATCATCCTCAGGCATGACATGCATGCGTCTCTCTCGGGCCGCGGGAAAGTCAGTGCCACCATCTTTCTGCCAGGAAATCTGAGGTGCAGGGTGCCCCTCTGCAGCACATTCTAATCTGGCCATGGCACCAGTGCGAATAGTTAGATCCATTGGAGTTTTCAGAAAAGATGGCATCTCTGTTCCAAAAAAGATCACCACAAGATAGTGGGTGGGGAAAAATACATATACATACACACACACGTACACAAGGGAGATTCTACTAAGCGAAATACCAATTGTGCCGCTGCATTTCTTTGAGAAGACATGCTCTCTGCATTGACAGTAAATACAACTTCAGAGACCATCTTTTCTCTAACAATCTTAGAGCATGGAGTACAGTGATGACTAACGCTTGCAGAATGCATGACAAATCTACCTGATCTCCTTGACAGAGACAGAAAAAGCTGAGGCCATAAACTTGTCTGAACCCGTATTTTAGCACTTAATATTTACTATTCCTTACTTAAGAAATGCATGATAAAAAAAATTTATGCCTTCAAAAGCTCATAAAACAGCCCAGAAGCAAGACACATGTACATCTTTTGGTTGCAAAGCCTGAAGTGCTGTAGTTATTCAATCTAATAGGCAATAGACCAATCAAGCTGTTGTTTATTTTTTCAACAGACACAATGAAAAAGAACATTATTTTCAAAAATGGTTTCAATGACTACATTTAGACAATGATAATGATCAATGGTCCCAGAAATGTTAATACTCCCAGTTATTGGATGGCCCTGTGAACAGTGTCAGGAATACATTTTATAGTTTTCAGAGCAGAATTACAGTTCTAGAAAGAAAATGGAGAATTAAAATAATTTTTTTTTTTTTTCAAAAACACAAAAGAGAGTAGTAGTTCATCTCCTGAAACCACGGAATTCACCTTTACCCCTCAGTCAAACACTAATTAGGGACAGCAAGTGGGTAAAGTAACAATCCAGCCTGTATACTACCATAATCCTGAAGACAAAAACAGTAAGGACCCTCACCCAGTGTCAGGTTTAATGAAATCTTGGTCAAAAATTCAACATGAAAAATCCTTCTAACTATAAAACCATCAGGGAGCATAATTTCTTACCATTCACAGTCAGTTTGGCTTTATGAGAATAGTTAGAACCAAAGTGATTAGTAATAATACACTGATATTTTCCTTCATCTGTGAAATTCACACTGAAAAGATGCAGGACGCTAGTATATTCCAGAGCTTCTCCAGCCTGTTGCTGATAACGAACAAAATTCTCAATATCAGCATCGTACAAGACTTCACTGTCTTTGCGCCATAGAGCAGACATGGGTGAATCACTGCTGCTCACCGCAGCGCATGTCAGAGTCACATTCACACCTCTCAGAGCAACTGTGGTTTCAGGATGAGTTCTTATCTGTGGCTTGAGCAAATCATCTAAGAGGAAAAAATACAGGGCAGGAGCCAAGTCACTTATTTATTTTTGCTTCTACAGATTCAATTATATATATATATATATATATATATATATATATATATAAAACTGTATGTTCTGTTGACAAAATGTCATAAGGTTGAAAGGGCCTACAGAACTAGAACCCAATTCCCTTATTTCAACATGAGGAAAATGACATCCAGAAGGGTCAATGACTTGCTCTAAGATAGATAAATCAGCGGCTCAGCCTGGAATGGAACCCAGGTTTTCAATCTTCAGGGCTTAGTATTCTTCCCACCCTCCCTGACTGTCACTTATGCTTAGAATACACTATCTTAAGTATTACCAGTTACTGGCAAAAGCAAAAACTTAAATTAGAATTTTAAAACAAGCTTTAATTCTATTACCCTTTGTATGTATGTATATGTTTGTATATATAACATATATAAAAATAGATATTCTATTAATAAAACATACTATCTGAAAGTACTTTGTGCATAACTTTCAACTAAAATAGTGAAAAAGTTCAAATATGTTGAAAGTCCAACTGAAGACTGGCTTAGGACTGGCTAATAAGCTATAGATTCATAAATAATATGCTATTGAATTCATTCAGAGAAGCAGGTATATGATTTTTTAATGAAATGTCTTTACTCAGTAACATTTCACTGTGTCATATATAGGGTATGTTTACATTTAAAACTAAATAAGTCAGAAGGGCATTCATGGAAATGTAGCTAGGCTCTTTCCTTTCTTCCTTAGAATTTGTTTTACAAATTTTACAAATTTAAAATTAGTAAAAATAAGTTAAGTATTTTATATATCTTAACTTCCAAATGTCCTAAGCATTTTTAAGTGATCTGGCAACATACAGGTATCTAAATGCTATTAGCGGAGAAGGCAATGGCACCCCACTCCAGTACTCTTGCCTGGAGAATCCCAGGGACGGGGGAGCCTGGTAGGCTGCCGTCTATGGGGTCACACAGAGTCAGACACGACTGAAGCAACTTAGCAGCAGCAGCAAATGCTACTAGCAACACAGATACACTGATCTAAAAGTTCCATTGTGTAAAAGTTAAGAATTAACTACTTTAAAGGAAATGTAAGTGTAAAAGAAAAATCTCCAAAATGAGAATACAGATGTATACTTGAAATGGCGATTAAGCGTTAGAATTAAGACAATTCGTCTATCACAACTTGTCTATATCCCCTCTTCTCTTCCAAAAAAATGCCAAACCTTGCTGCGTTTGTCTTAAGAAAATGTATTAAACGTAGAAAACAAATGAAACTGGTACATCCGTACATTGTTGGTGACCACGAAAACTAGTGCTACCTGTTTGAAAACACCTGGGAGCACTTTTTCAAGATCTACTAAATATAAAATCATACCTTTGAATGAACTCATGAGCAAACAAATTCATACTTTTTGATGCAGGAATCTTACTAGATATTTATTCTAAGGCTAACAATCTCCCAAAAAGAAAAGGCTTACATTCATAAAGATGCTATTATATTGACATTATTTTAAATGATTGTTTAAAAATACACAGAGGAAAAAAGACTGCCTAAGTTATATTAAGTCAAAGAACACAAAATTTAAGCTACAATTACAATATTAGAGAAAAAAGTAAAGAAATGGAAACAAGTTAGTAGGAAAGCATTCTACTTTAAATTTTTTAAATTCTGTTGTTAAGATAGTAAGGAATTAAGATACAAAATTTAAAACAAAAATACAAACCACAGACAAAATCTTTCAGATCCACATTCAGGATGCTTTGCCCTGCAAGCCATTCAGGGTGTGCACAGCTTACATTCACAGAATGTTGAAAGTTGTTATCAACCAGCCACTGAAGCAACCACTTCGAATGGCAGTCACAGAGCAAACTGTTTGTGTTCAGAATCCTGTAGAAATAAAGAGGAAAATAACTGCTCTTTATTTTTCATTCCAAGTTTCTCCAGCATTAAAAGCTTAGTACATATCTATTCATTTTCTTGTCAAAAAAATGCCTAACGTGACTCTAACCATAAGAAAACAAATTCAAGTGGTCAACCTTGTTTCCTGAAAAATATGACAGTGTGATGAAAGACTCTAACAGAAGGTGTTGGGGAATAAGGTAAGGGATCTATTTTTAGTCTAAAGGAAACTAAAGAGTCATTACAATCAAATGTAGAGTGAGATATTTCATTAAGAAAATATATCTACAAAGGACATTTTTTGGACACTGGGGAAATCTAAGTATCGACTGCATATTAGATATTACTTTATCAATGTTAATTTCATTAGGTGTGATAAAAGTATTGTGGTTATGTAAGAAAACAACCTTGCATAGGAAATACATGCTAAGATATTTTAGGAGTAAAATGTCACGACGTCTATAGCTTACTTTCAACTGGTTAAGCAAAGTAATAGTATATATATGTATATGAGTGCATGCAGAAAGAGAGAGAGGGATGGAGAGAAAGGGAGGGAAAAGGAAGGAAGGTGGGAGAGAGAAAAATATATACCAAATTTAGCAAATAATTCAGAATTGATGAATGCAGGTAAACGGAATATGGATGTTCACTGTGCTTTCCTTTAAATTTTTGAAGAGCTTACTATATACATTAGAACAAAGAGGCAACTTTGTTGTGGAGAGGGTATAATTATTCTCAAATTATTTCATCAAGATTAAAAACATTTCAGCCCTGTGGCAACATGTACTGCAACTTAAACTAAGAACCACTGAAAAATGGTTTGTGGTCATAACAGGCCTATAAAATACATTTGAAAAGTCAGTGTTTTCTTTTAATCACCCTTAATTGTCCCATTCCCTTGGAACCAGGGAAAGCAAGTGATTTTGACAATATTATAACCTGCTTTGTGTGCATCTCTCAAATCCTCAAGTAGTTTTATAGTTCGGTAAAAAAAATACCTAAGATCTAATTCCAAAGAAGTTTCAACAGTCTTTAAGGGTACCCCAAAAGCCATATTTTATCAAGGGCAATTTTAAGTAAGCAGGCCAAAGACACCTCTGCATATAAGAATTCTTATGCTATATGCATTCATTCACAGAGAAATATTTGAGACTACTATAGGCCAGGCACTGTTCTAGGCTGTGGCACCATTGCCCTCTCAATTTAGACTCAAGCAATAAACAAACAAATGCAAAGTAGAATTACAAAGTTAAGTCCTAGCAAGAAAAAACAAAGCTGGGCAGAGACAGAAGGAAAGCAGCTACCACTTTAGAGACAGCAGCTACCAGTTTAGATAAAGCAGTCAGGGAAAGAGTTTTTTGAAGAGATGGCATTTGGGCAAAGACCTAAAAGAATCAAGAAAGCAAATCACGTGATCTGGGGTAAGAGTGTCACAAATGGAGGAAACTGCACAAACACCTTGAGGCCAATGCTTCAGAAAAGCATCTACCAGGAAAAGCTCTAGGAAAAGAAAGGGGGCCGCTGATGCCAGAGCACAGAAAGTGACGGGACAAGGATGGGAATGAGCTCCGAGAGCTGGGCAAGAAGGACCAGGCCATGCAAGTGCTTTATAAACTTAGGAAAGAACCTGAAGTTGTTCTTTTCCTGCATGTGCTGGAATACACTGGAAAGTTAAACAAAGGAATAAGACAGTCTGACTTATGCTTTCTTAGGTATAATCTAAGTTGGTTCATGAGACCTGGACTCATATCCTAATTTCACTACTTACCTTAAGCAAGATATTGAATGCCTCCAAAATCTGTTTTTCTGGAAAATGGGATTGAGAATGCCTACCTCAAAGATCGTTCTGAATAAGGCATTTAGCACAGTGCCCAGCCGCAGATGCCACAGAACCCACATTAGCTCACTTCACTTCCACTTCTTTTGCGTCTTTCCACTCTTCACAAGCTAATGAACCCTGTCTCGCCAATGGAGTACACTCTGTGTTCTCTCCACAAGTGTATGGAGAGATACACATCAAATACTAACAGTGGTTGTCTTTTGAGTACTGAGGACTTGGGGTCTTTCTCTCCCTTGGTTTAATTATCAAATTTTCTACCATGATTATATAACTTTAATACAAAACAATTTTTAACTTATATTTGACTCTCCCATCTCCCCTCAATATTTCTGCACAGTACTGTGAAGGATACAAAAAAGTATCCAGAGATATTTTAATAAATGGTGATGTCAAATTCAGTATTATAAACATGACTTAAATTTAAGAGCAACTAAAGCTTACCAGTAAAATAAATCAGTATTAGAATTCCTGCATTAGCAGCCTATTGAAACCAACTCACAAAATTACCAAATGACTCTCTTAAGAATGAAACTACAGTATTTGCTTTCACCTACTATATAAATTATATTTAAGAGAGTTCTCTTTAGAATTAAAACTTTCTTGCTGACCCTCAGATTATCACAACTGAAAACTGGTAATACTGATATACTGTTATGCAGAAAGTTGTGCCTTTTCAAGTTCAAGTAGCCTTAAGAGAAATAACTTTTGTCAAGAGACCAAAACCAAAAAAAGCCACTCTAAAAATCTGGCAAAAAATAACAAAAAATGATCTCCACATTTTAACTTTTGCTGTTATCTTAGTTATATATTTCTTACTGTGTACCAGGCTCTGCGTGAAACATCTCAAAGCTTTCTAAAGCATTTGTGGGGGGAATCCTAACTATTCATGGCCTCTTAGGCCCTACATGGTCAGATCAGCTTAACTCTCTGCCCTATTTCCTACCACTTTTCCCCTCGTTCTTGTCTTCCAGCCACATCAGTGTGTCTGCTATTTTTCAAGCACAAAAAGCAAGATTCTACCTCTGGGTCTTTTCACCTGCTCTTCCCTGTGCCTAGACTGCCCCCACCTAGTATAAAATGCCTTGCAACTTCATCTCACTAAGAGCCTGGCTTTAAGGCTGTTATCTTTAGGAAAGCCTTCCCTCACTATTTCAAATAAAAACCCCTGTCACTCTGCGCCACCTTTGACCAGTTTTTTCTTCAGAACATTACCTGATGAGATATCATATGCCTACTTGTTCACATTTCCCTTTAGAATTCACTGCAACGTACTGTGAGGACAGAGGCTTTGTTTTGTTCACTGCTGCATTTTTAGCAATTAGAACAGTATCCTACATAGCAAATGACAATAAATATTTCTCGAACAAACAAATTATCTCATTTTATCCTAACATAACCCTGAGGACGGTGCTATTCCCATTTTAAGAAGGGAAACTGAGTCTTAGGCTAAATACACAGTAATAAAGAATGCAAAAAGAATCTAAACCTAGACAGTTTGAACTCAAATACTTCCAGTGTATCGCAAACTATACGTGGAGAAGGACCAGTTTTTTAAATTCTCAATCTGTTTTGATCAATACTTTTATAAAATTCAACAAAAGTGTCACTGTAATGTCAAATTGTTCTTAAAGTTTCTAAAACTGTGTATTCTGAATTTCTGTCCTTATCGTGTCATGAATCCATTCTGAATCCAGAGACCTCCCTTTGAATAGCCTTCTGTCAAAGCAAAATAAGTTGATATACCCCACTGATTCTCACCAGTGGCTAAATATTCAAATCACCAGAGCTTAAAATTAATACAGTGCCCGACTAACCACCCTTCCCCTGGGAAATACCCCCCTAGGAAGTAAGAATAATTTTTTTTAAATCATGAATAAAAAATGGTTAAAATGATATGTATTTTTCTTTCATAACTATTCAATAGTTTTGGAACATTTTAGTAGTTTGAACAGATTATAGACATCCTCTCTGACCGTTAAAATGAAAGTGCTGTATCACCTCCAAAAAAATTATGTAATATCTTAACTGTAACCCACCCCAAGGGAACACATGTCTCCACTAGTCCAAAAAGGAAGAAAGGAATAAAAGAGGAACAGAAGGATAAACATAGAGCATAAGCAATAGTGCTAAGGTCTCTTTTAACTATAAGCGGCAACAGCATAGGAAAAGACATAGAAGGTCTTGGAACCACACACTCTGAGCTTTTCAATGTTGAATTATTTTTAAATTACATCCAACCACCAAAATAACTGAATGTTACCACTTTTTTTTTCCTGCCTGAATTGAGTGCTTTAGGAAATATCTGGGTCACATTCATCACATGTACACAAGCATGGATAACTATCTAATTAATGACAAAAAAGACTTAAGTTACTTACAATTCTTTCAAGCGGGTCTGGGAAAAGGCATTTTCTTGGATAGACATTATAGCATTGTTGTTCAAATCTCTGAAATGAAGAAAAATGAAACATTCCCAGTCACCATTTCTATAATTAAGTTATATAAACGCTTTAAATAGTCATGAAAACCTCTGCTAATAGCAAAGATTATTTATATATACTAATCAAAATGAATAATAAATACTCACAGATGCTCAAGGGACTCAAGACCAATGAATGCTTTCTTTGTAACTGACTTAATCTGATTTCCTTGTAAGATTCTGAAATACAAACAAACTTTTCTAATAAAGCTCTCCACTAAACAAAATTAAGTTCATTAAAATAAACATTTACCTATAAAAAGTGAAAATAAGCTTAACATGCATTTTTAAGAAAGTTGTGAATCTTTATTATCAACCAATGCAAATAGACAGAATAAAGGCGTCTATTAACATGTTGGTAGAAGTACCTGTAACAATTATCCCGACCACAGATAACACTTGTGGTTTTCTATAATAAACTGGATCATATTCCCAGTTTCTCCCTTCTCAGCAAAAGATCATTCAGTCAAATTCAGGCAAGTGTGAAGCCTTAGAGACATTCTTAATGGGAGATCTAAAATCTCACTTGAGAGAAATTCTCTCTTGCTGGTTAAATTACTCATAAACCTCACATGATTAAAAGGATCACTGGTTCAATTGTAGTTTCAGTGCATTTCTTTTACTTAAATTGAAATTTCAGTTCCATAAATAATTTCTCTTTAAGTGACCTTAGTAATGTCCTTTCAGAGAAAGTGCCCC
The DNA here is from genome assembly GCA_006408675.1 of Madoqua kirkii. Classification (NCBI taxonomy): domain Eukaryota; kingdom Metazoa; phylum Chordata; class Mammalia; order Artiodactyla; family Bovidae; genus Madoqua; species Madoqua kirkii. The sequence continues at coordinate 23,018 of SJYC01116949.1, read as the reverse complement.
ACCACACACACACACAAAAGAGAGAAAGAAAAACAGACCAAAACACAAAAATGTTAATAAACAACAAAGCTTCTTCCTTTAGTGGATGATTAGAAGGCTGACTTTCTAGCCATAGCAAATAGATACAATCCAATCACATTTACAACTGATTCTTGACTTTTGTAAACATACATAAATGTGAAAAATACATACAATTTAGTGAGACTTGTGAGTCCAGCAAAGGCTTCACTAGCATCTTCTATGGCCCATGAAATTTCATTGTTTCTTAAGTTTCTACAAAAATGTCAAAGATAGACAGCATGACCATCACACCATCAGGCATCATCCTGACATAGCAATGCTAATTTTGACCCTTATATTAAAGGTTATTTATGATAAACATTCAATTCCTCTTTTTAAAGAATACTGAGATAAGCATGTAAGCGCTAATTCTCATAAGCTAAGAATTAAAGCCGATCTTGATAAATACATTAAGCAACCTGCTAAAAATATTAATCTTTCTAGTTAATAGCCTGTAACTGTGTTAGCATATTAGAAATTAATCAAGGACCTACAAAAAGCAGGAGGAATTCAAGATGCAAAGTGTATGGCTTACCAATCTGATTTCAGACTGATGGGATTTGGGGTGACCCATACCTCCCTTGAGACCTCAAACCCGACAAAAACTAATGTCAATAGAGAGCTTCACAGCTCAACAGCAATTAAACATGACCCGTGGGAAGTAACAGTGATATACCCATGTGCTAGAGTGATCACTCTGCTTTCTTTAAAAGAAAAATATGGGTCTTTTAAAAATTCATTCTTCCATTCTCAGAAGGTGCAACTGCACTGCACCTTGTCCTCATGAACGAAATTCAGTAAAAGACACTTAATCACTTTTGTTCCTTAAGTCGTCTCAGAACAAAGCACAAAGCTTTCTGCTTTGTAAGACATATGTAAAGTTATGTGAATAACAGTAAGAAGATAGATCACTCTTCCCATTTAGCTATGTCTTTACTTGAAGTGAAAGCTACAAAAGGTCATCTTATTTTACCAAAGAACAAACAACTGATGGCTCAACTCTGCAGGATTCTGCACTCCTCCACAGAACTCACTCACCGAAGTGAGTAACAAGTATATCTACTCTGGCAAGAGCACTGGTCCAAAGCCAGAATATTTCAGATCTGTTCCTAACTCTGCCTTAACTATCTTAGTAGCATTAGTTATTACTGCTGCAATTAACTTTCCTAAGCTTTAATACTAAAAGCAATAATCAGCCCTGTACTGAAAGAACCTGTCTGCTATCCCATGCATTGCCAAAAGGCTACAGCTGCTTCTAATATAAATTCCTAAAGAAATAAATTCCTGAGATTTCACTGATCTAATTTAACCTGATAATGTAGAAAAAAAATTATCATTTTTAATTTTTCAAGGTCAAATCTAAAGGACTATTTCATTAAGTTAAAAAAAAAATCACACACACACTTGTGCACCCACAGACACCTTCACAAAATCATCACACTTTGTCACTGATGGTTAGGTCCTGAAGTTTGGAACCTGCCTCTCTTCTAAGTCCATTTACCAACTAACCCTGATGACCAAAGAGTCCCCTATTCAGGAACCTAACAATCTACAAATTCTACTGATTACTCTTACTTTATTATGCTCCACGTTTGAGATTCTGTGTCTCATTAAAAGATCTCTTCATTCAATCAAATTCCATGATAAAGACAAAACATTCAACTTACAGAACCACAGAGTTGAAAATGCCTTTTGCAACTATCTAATCCTATGTCCATCCTTCACTGAACAAAAAGATAAAGAAAAAAATAACACCCAGGAAAGGTTAAGTGATTCTGTTTGTCTGGCAGTAAAGTAAAAAATCACACGAGCTATCGTATAAAAAAGACCTGGGTTCTAATCCTGGCCCAAACATTTACAAGGGATATGACTTCAAATAAATCATTTTAATCTCTCTGAACTTCAGTCCTCCAATATGGAAAAGAGGAATACTATCCTAATACTCTGAAAGCCCTTGACCCATATCAGATCATTAATAAATGTTAGTTTTTTCTGTCCAAAATCATGCAGCAAATTGTTAACAGTAGCAGGTCTCCTGCCAGGGGTGTTTCCATAATACATCCTGCATTCTTCTAAATGAGAAGCGGTAGTGCTGGAACACTACTATTAGCAGAAGGTCAGAAGAGTAAGAAAATGTGCATTCTTGGCACTAGCAACTGTGTATTATTCCACAGTAAGAGATGCTCTGTTGTTTAGTTAACTCAGAATTCAAGTAAAGCTAAAATCATTAGAGATAAGTAAAATTTATGTATAGGGATAGAGATAAGCAAGACTGTCTTGCCCCATGACATAGGAGAGAAGAACTGCAAAATATTAACATACATAAATTTGTAGATTCATTAGTTATTTTGCTTCACTGCTTTTAAAAAAAGTCAGTAAAAAAAAACCCAAAGGACAGAGTACTTACAGTGTTTGTAGATTGGAAAGAAACCTAAATACTCCATCAGCAATGTGAGTGACCCTGTTGTCCCCTAAATTCAATCTCTCCAGTAAGCTCAGACCCACAAAGGCAGATTCATCCAGACGGGTCAACTGGTTATAGGACAAATCACTAAAAACAAGAAACATGGTAAACAAGGTAAAGAATTCACTCTCAGTTCAACTCTCATATTCTTACTCTACTACACGATAAATTTAAGGCTTTCAAACTTCTAATAAAAAGGGATATTAGATTTCATTACTAGCCATGGGAATGACTTTTTCAATCTGCTCTAGTCTCAGCCCCCACTGAAATCCCATCCCACACTCACAGTTCAGACAGTCTTTGGCAGAACTCCCACGCATCAGGGCTGATTCTTTCAACAGCATTCTGGCTCACATAGAGCTGCTGTAACATTCGCAAGCCGTACAACCACCCCTTGTTCACTTCTGTAAGGTTATTATGCTCCAGTTCTCTGCAGAATTACAGAAAAAAAGGAGGAAATATGTTTCAAACAAGGCACTGCAATGGGAGATTCCAAAATCTTCATTAAGGCTTGAACAGACAGCCATACACTTTTGCTCAACCCAAGTGAACAAATTCTTTTCATAAATATGTTACTTTAGATTTAGTGCAAGAAAGTGGTGAGACTGTCTAAAATGTATCTATACAACAAACTCACCAAAAGATATAGTATACCTGGTTCTAGATAAATTCTGATAATTTTTACCTAACAAACATTAAGGGAATATAAACATTTTGGATGAAATGTTTGGAAAAATGATAACAAAAATACTGGTTAGATAACAAAGCTTAAAGTTTAACTTATTTCACATAAAAGCTAAAATACTGTTATAATTAAAGTTACTATCCTAGCTGTTTAGCACTGAAAAGTCCAAGACTCCTTTCCTAACAATCTCCTATTCTAGTTCACAGTACTTACAATTCTTCCATGTTATCCAAGCCAAAAAAAGCTCCATCCTTAAGTTTGCTAATTCCATTCCGTTGCATTTTCAAAGATCTTAAGGAGTCAAGCCCTTGAAATGTGAGACCCTCCACAACTTTAATCCTGTTTCTTTTAAGTTCCCTTAAAAAAAAAATTGTTTTACAGTCAGAAAATCGGTTTGCTCATTTGCCCTAAAAATAATAAAAAGAAACAGATACTTAAGAAAATATGATCTTCTTATAATCAATTTATTCAGTTACTCACAAGAACTGGAGGTGAGTAGCTTGAAGATCTTGGGTGGAATCATGCTAATTCTGTTCCTGTTTAACTTCACCACTAATAAGGAACTTGACAAATTATCAAAGCAACCAGCCTCCAAGACGGTTATTCTATTATTACTCAAATTCCTAAAATGAACAAGGTAATGACAAAAAAAATTTAATGAAACTAAACATTCTACCACCAGAAAGCTGCCCCAAGTCTATGGCTGAGTCCCAGTTTTACCACTTAGCAACTGTAAACAACTTTGCAAATCATGTAACTGCTTTTGTGCTTCTTCAACAAAAAACAAGGGTAATACCTACTTCATTTGCGCTGAAACAGTGTGAACATGTTTTGTAAACTGTAAAAAACTAGCATACATATTAATTATCATCACCACACCAAGTAAACTGCTATTTAACAGACCACTACCATTTATCTTTTACAAAACTGTGGATAGTAAAACACAATCCACAATTAAATCTCAAAACTTGCCCTGGATACTTAATATTTTCTGTAAATAGGGTACTCTTTCTTCAAGGGCAGGGAAAAAACCCAAAAAATCTAACCTAGGTTTGTTTCACACAAGCAAAATCACAATAAACAACAGACATTATCTGGGTATCAATGAATAATAAACAGGCACTTCAAAGTTAATCTAGTTTAAACTCTTATTTTACTTACAGATATTTAAGCTGCATTCGAGGAAATGAAGATGTCTTGATTTCTGATATTAGATTTGAGCTGAGATCTAAAGTCTCGAGAGCAGGGTAAAACTGGAACACTTCTGCATTTATTTCTGGGATTATATTATGAACTCTACAAAACAAAGATTACATTGAAGCTATTGCCAGGGATCCACCCTAGAGCACAAAAATAACTACGGTTAACAACAAGGGCCCCTAAAGCAAAAATTAAAAAAACTGTGTACTATTCACAATTTAAGTAAAAGACCTGACATCTTATTTACTTACAATGAGAGGAGAGTAATATTAGAAGTTGGTTCTCCAAAATACGGGATTTCTGTTAGTTCATTGTAATCATTTTCCTGGATAGGAGGAAAAACAGATTTAAAAATTTAGTGAGGGAAATGTTACCTCTCGAGATCTAGATTCTAGCTAATACATATTCTTTAAAATAGATGCCACATTTGGAAAAGAGCTTATGACCGAGAATGAGTCAGACTAAATGTATTCTACTGAGAAACTAGAACTTTTAATTAACAAGTTTTCCTAGTATAGAACTATAAGTTGATACCAACATTTGAAAGGTTAGGAAATATTTTGCAACACTATATATTTTTAATTCCCAGCAAGGTTCTTTTACTAGTTATATAAGTTACTAAATACAGTTTTAAAATATACACACATAAATTTTTTTTAAGTTACTCGAAGTTAGGGAAAGCTGTTTGAGACCACAGACCTAACAGATCATCTCAGTTGTTTTAGTAGCAAATCTAATGCAATCACATTTCACCGACCGGGTTTTCAATCTCAACAATCTAGAATACAGAAAAGAAGCCAGGAATAAAACGCCTCCAATCAACTAAATGAAGCAACGAAGTCCATGCAATATATCATAAAGCTCATGTACTTCCCACTGAGTATTTTCCTTTCCTCGGGGCCTACTCTTTCAGCTAATAAGCTTATTAATTGTTCATTCAGTCCACACCAGATTAGAGGTGGTCAGTTTGAGGCAGGGAAGAAGAGAATGCAGAAATAATGAGAGCATGAAGTACCCTCTGTCACACAGATACTCACAAGAAAAACTCATCTGAGATTCCAGGGGTGTTCAGAGGTAAACAGTTGTGCCTCTGAGAATATCACAATGCAATAACTACATTAATAATATTTTAGAAAATCCTCTCCAAAAACTACGTAATAATACATTTCAGTACTAAAGGAAAAATGTCAGTGAAGTAGAATATTGAATTACATTAAACAACACACTTCAAATGATACCAAAAATATTTTTCATATAAATTTTCTTCAGACATGACACTTTCACCTCAGACAAATCGAAAGGTAAAAAATAAATAAATTTACACAACAGAGTTTTAAGGTAAAACTCTGGCCAAAAAAAAATATATATATATATATATATACACACACACACATATACTGGTAGCTCAGATGGTAAAGCATCTGTCTGCGATGTGAGAGACCTGGGTTTGATTCCTGGGTTAGGAAGATCCCTTGGAGAAGGAAATGGCAATCCACTCCAGTACTATTGCTTGGAAAATCCCATGGGCAGAGGAGCCTGGTAGGCTACAGTCCGTGGGGTCACAAAGAGTTGGACATATATATATACACACAACACTCTAAAGAGGGGAAAATTCTTACTTTAGGGCCCTTGGAAGCAGAATAGTATTTCTATGCAGTTTACAACTTATCATCAACTCAATGGCATAATACTCAAAGAGTTTGTGATAGTAACAAAGCTAAACATAAGTTTAGGTTTTTAAACATATTTTAATCTAAAGTTTTCTTTCCTTCAAATATTTTTTCTTTTTTGACATTTTTGGACTGAATATCCTGCAATTCCTAATTCAACAAATCACCTCAAAGAATTTAATGTAAATTTAAGTAAACAAAAATAACTTACACTTCTTGTAATGTCTGGGACTCCAAGCTGATGTTCCAGTTAGACAACCGATTATGACTCAAATCCCTAAATGGGGGACAAAAGACCATTCTTAGGTTAATGTTGGAAAGCACACTTAAAGGCAAGAAAAAACAATGAAACTAAAACAGGAATCTAAAAGCACTATCAAACATGAATCTGAGCAGCACAGATAAAAAAATGTTTACAAAGGATGAATAAAAATTCATCTAGATTTCAAAACAGCTTTTTCAGTTTTATTGAAGGCTTTTTAATTTTTGTTTTCACTCACTAGAAAATACATTCAAGTGGTTCAGTAATCAAGAAGTTATAAAAGGATGTACAGTAAAAAGTCTCCCACACTTTTCTCTAGTCATTCAACTTTCCTCCCCAACATCAACAAGTGAATTTAATACCATTTCTTTTATATAGCCTGTCAGATATACCAGAAAAAATTTATATAAATGGTCGAATAATTTACACATTATTTTGCCTCTTGATTTTTTCACTTAACAATACATCTTGTAGATCATTTCAGTGATATGGTTTCTTCATCCTTTCTAGTGATTATATTATAGTCTTTTATTATTTTGCACTATATTCTATATACTTTTGAAAGAAATACACATTTTAAAGTATAAAAATATATACTTCTAAAGTAGTATAAACGTCACATATGTACACATTACACTTTACACTTTAACTATACACACATTACAATTTAACTATAGATAAACTTGAAAATGGACTGGATTTCGCTAGTCAAGACAGCAAGTTTCTATTTTAGAATTGAGGTTGACCACATCCCTGATCGAGATGAAGTCTTCCTTAAAAAATTAAAAAATAAAAAAAAAGGGGGGGGGGGGAATCTAGCTTCAGAGAAGGAAAATTCATCTCACTCCAAGTTACCTTAATGGTGATGATAGTAGTGGCAGCAACAGCTAACATTTATTAAGTGCCACGCACTCTTCTATGCAGTTTATACATATTAACTCTCTAAATCCATACAACAACCTTATGAGGCAAATAGTTTTACAATCCTCACTTCCCCAAAACAGACACAGATGGAAAAGTTAATAAGGTGGCAATCCAAGGTCACACAGCTAGTAAGTGAGGAAGTTGTAATCTTGAAATTCCATCTCACTTCAATCAGGTACAGCAGAGATTTCACTGATACTTAGTCACGAGTCTAAATATTTAAATTGGCTTAAAAATTCACCTTGATGCTTTCTGGCATCTTTTCAAGGCTGAGATGGAATCCAGCCCACACAAGCTGTCTGCCCAAGAGATGTATTCTACACTACAATATGGTTAGCAATGGGGCACACTAGAGACACATTACAGATCACTTTATCTCACTGTGCCACCATGGGCCGCTGACAGATGCATGCAGTTTGAACGATGTCTCTATCACAGCAGAACAATTTGTTCTCAGCTAGATTCCTGTCTGTGCATCTGTAAAACCTAGCCACTTTCATGTAGGAGCCTAATTTACACCATAATGTAATTAAGGCTAGATCCAACCATCACTTTTTCACATAGTTTTAAAGCCTTTTTCATACAGTTTTAAAATCTATATTCTAAGATATAGATATCAGCTCAAATACACTCATGAATGGAGGGATATGCTGGAAAATGTTAAGAAATAAAAATATGAATTACTCCACATAAAAATCTTATATGCACTTTCTTTTATTTAATTTTAATTGGAGAGTGATTACTTCACAATACTGTGCTGTTTTTTGCCATACATCACATTGCCATGAATCAGCCACGGGGATACATGTGTCCCCCCATCGTGAACCCCTCTTCCGCCTCTCTTCCCCCTCTCTCCCTCTGGGTTGTCCTAGAGCACTGGCTTTGGGTTCCCTGCTTCACACATCAAACTTGCACTGGTCATCTATTTTATATATGGTAATGCACACGTTTCAATGCTATTGTCTCAAATCATCCCATCCTAGCTTCTCCCACAGAGCCTGTTCTTTACATCTGTGTGTCTCTTGCTGCCCTTATGCAGACACCTTCATCCAATTCACACTTGTTACTGAACAATCAACACAGCATTTCATGTTAATACAAGCGAAAAGATATTTATTTATTGTGATGCTTCAACTGAAGGAGAAATTCAACTGTTCTAATTTAAGTTAGATACTCCATATTCTGCTTCAAGGTTAGGCAAACAGAGCTAACATCATCTGTATAGTAGGCTACCATAGTATTATTTAATTCTATATCTCATGCTTTCTGGAAATTAGGGTTTTTTCCCTTTTACAGATTAAGGGCTTTCATTTTAATCAGTGCCTCTAATGCCTTTCCAAACCCTAATCTCCTTGACAGTATAACTTTTGGCTGTAAGATCCCCTACAGTTCTCTCATGGATGTCAATGATGACCTGACAATCAGTTTTAAAGAAAACCATTATTAAAGAAATCTAAAGCAATCAAATGAAACTCAACTTATAAACAGTATAAACCACTATGTATTCAGTATCAGTGAAAACTGTCCAGTGTCTTGACTGGAGTAAAGAATAATTTTCTCTGTATGTTTGAAGATCCTCTAAGGATTTTCAGTGGAACGCAAAAGATACCTGAAAAACTCTGGAGCCTCTCTACAGACTAATGCTGTCTTAAGAATATATGCCTCATAGAACCCCATATAATGAGGCTCCCTGGACTTTTCTGTATAAATCCACATAATACAAATTAAAAAATACAGCAAACTGAAATTCACTCCCCAAAGTAGTACTATCATATAAAGCAACTAGTATAAACCATACACTGCTGCTGCTAAGTCGCATCAGTCGTGTTCGACTCTGTGTGACCCCATAGACGGCAGCCCGCCAGGGTCCCCCGTCCCTAGGATTCTCCAGGCAAGAACACTGAAGTGGGTTGCCATTTCCCTCTCCAATGCCTGAAAGTGAAAAGGGAAAGTGAAGTCGCTCAGTCGTGTCCGACTCTTAGCAACCCCATGGACTGCAGCCCACCAGGCTCCTCCACACATGGGATTTTCCAGGCAAGAGCACTGGAGTGGGGGCCATAAATCATGTAAATCATACAGCTGCACTATCAAAATATCAAGTGTGTACCTACAATTATATGGGTTGACCTGACCATCAGATATTTATGCAATAAGCATTTACCGAACCACAGGTACTGTGCAAGTGGCTAAGGCTACCACCACTGTCAACTTTAGTCATCTTTTCGTCTTTTTCAAAAGCAACATTTGTAGTACTCTGAGGAGTCACTTCAAAAGAGTGAACACGAATTCAACATCAACTCAGCTACTACCCTTCATGGAAAAGGTGTAAGTTAACCTTTTTATATCTTAATTTCACTCTGGCATTTATGTTACATGGGCATGTGAAGGGGCTTCCCAGGTGGCAACAGTGGCAAAGAATCCATCTGCCAATGAGACATAAGTAGATGCAGGTTTGATCTCTGAGTTGGGAAGATCCCCTGGAGGAGAACGTGGTAACCCACTCCAGTATTAATGTGGTAACCATTCTCCAGCCTGGAGAATCCCATGGACAAAGGAGTCTATGAGGTTGCAAAGGGTCGGACATGAGTGAAGCAACTTAGCACACCCCGAGGCATATGGAGGTGTGTGTGCATGCACGCACACATACATATACACACATACATACACATACTTGCTCTTCATAAGCATTCCTTCCATTTAAAAAAAAAAACTACTCCAAAAAGGCCAAAGACGACAAATTTGAAGACTTCAAATATCAGATATAAAACCCTTAACGATTTGAATAATTTTCAAAATTAAAGTCTCTCTCACTGTTCTTGCTAATGGCCAGTCATTGATTTCATTTAGTTCAGTAAAACTAATGCTAGTTTGTTTCTCAAGTGCAAGTCCTAAAATGGAGAACTCTTTTGAAGATTCTCCCCTTGAAGTATGCTTAAAATGCACTTAAATAGGTGAAGCAATTTAATGCCTCATAAACACAACTAAAGAGTCTAGCCTTCTAACAGTCAATAATCTTTATTTTTTAACAGCACTAATATCTGAATATTTACTGATATGATATTTGGAGAATAAAGACCTGAGCAAAGACCTTAGCTCAGTCTTATACTCAGCTCTCACTCATGCTAATCTACCGGGATGCAGCTGTAATAAAAGATGAATTATTTAAGTTCTTGATATCATGTGGAGACAGAGGTGCCATTAATGCCGCCATTTAGCATCATCAGGGTGTAAATAATTTATAGGATGTACAGGGCAATCACAGCAGTTTGAGGAGAATCAAGTCCTGCAAGCTAACTGCAAAGAAGTCCTGTAGCACTGGAGACACTGGAGTTTTCTTCTGTCCGGTCATATATGTACATTTTTGAGTCATCATCAATATTTTTTGTTTTTCAGAATATGTAGCACTAATAGTTCTGAACTGTGAACTTCAAAAATAAAAAAATTTCTGATAAAGGGGCTCTTTGCAAAAGTTATAAGATAGTAACAATATATTTTAAGTCCAATAGTTTGGGTATGACAATGCTTTATGTACTTATTCAGTATAATTCACTCTTTTTTTCTGTAAATGGAAATCCCTGTTTTGCTAATTAGAGTGTATCCAGCATAATTTACTTTTAAAAATAATACTCAGGATTATCATTTTGGTAAATTATAGCACCATGATTTAACAGGCTGATGTTCAATCAGCCTTAAGGGCTCCCGGAGTACACTAACGACAAAGACTCCTAAACAGCTCGAAATGCTGTCTGCTTTTAGGTTTACTTTTCCATTACCACTAACGGCTGTACACAAAAGCTATCCCTTCTTGGAATTGTCAGTCTTCCTGTCTCTAATAGCACTACTTGCCTTTTTTATCTAATTTGTTGCTTCTTATCAACTCTCATAGGCTAGAAAACTCAGTGCCTGTTAGAACTGTCCGAAATAGGAGTAAATGAGATAGATGTGTGTGAGAGTATGACAAGTTCCTTTACAAATAAGTGCTTCCTGGAAGCATTTTTGCTTTTTGGTTGAACTGTCAATCCTAAATGAAATCAACCTTGAATATTCGTTGAAGGATTGATGCTGAAGCTCCAATACTTTGGCCACCTGATGCGAAGAGCGACTCATTCGAAAAGACCCTGATGCTGGGAAAGACTGAAGACAGGAGAAGGGGATGACAGAAGATGAGATGGTTGGATGGCATCATCGCTGATTCAATGGACATGAACTCTGGTGAACTCTGGGAGATGGTGAGGGACAGGAAGGCCTAGGGTGCTGAAGTCCATGGGGTAGCAAAGAGACGGACACAACTTAGCAACTGGACAACAAAAGGCATGGCTGGAGATATTGGGCAAATATCTTTTAGTATAAATTAGACTGTATTATGGCATGAAACATAATGCTACTCCAGATTAAAGTTTCTATCCTTCATTTGCATTACTTATTTGCCATACATTGTGTAACGCTTTTTATATGAATACAAAAAGTTGAAGGTGGTAGGAAAATGGGAGCAGTAACTTCAAGAATAAGAAGCATATCTTATTTTCTTCCATTATCTTTCTCAGGGATCTTAATGACTGAAAATACTGCTTCATTGTGGAGACCAAACAACAAAACAAAAAGACAAATTCTATAATTACATTTAATAGAGTTTCTGCATGCCCAGTCTTTGTACCTGGGGCAACTCATTTAACCTCTCTAAACTCCAGTCTTATCTACCATTAAATAAGGATACTATTAATAGTAACAACCTCAGTGGATGGCTCAGATGATTAAAAAATACAGATAAAATGTTTAGAACACGTCAGTGTGTAAACAGTAAGTAATTACATAATTGTTGTTCAGTCACTCAGTTGTGTCCGATTCTTTGTGACCCCATGAACTGCAGCATGCCAGGCTTCCCTGTCCATCATTATCTCCTAGAGCTTGCTCAAACTCATGTCCATTGAGTTGATAATGCCATCCAACCATCTCGACTTCTGTCGTCCCCTTCTCCCACCTTCAGTCTTTCCCAGGACAAGGGTTTTTTCAAGTGAGTTAGTTCTTGCATCAGGTGTCCAAAGTACTGGAGCTTCAGCTTCAGCATCAATCCTTCTAATGACTATTGGGGGTTGACTTCCTTTAGGATGGACTGGTATGATTTCCTAGCTGTCCAAGAGACTCCCAAGAGTTTTCTCCAGCACTACAGTTCAAAAGTATCAATGCTTTTGAATTGATACTCAAGCCTTCATTATGGCCCAATGCTCACATCCATACATGACTACTGGAACAACCACAGCTCTGACTGTATGGATCTTTGTAGGCAAAGTAATATCTCTGCTTTTTAACATGCTGTCTAGGTTTGTCACAGCTTTTCGTTCAAGGAGCAAGAGTCTTTTAATTTCATAGCTGCAGTCACCATCTGCAGTGATTTTGGAGCCCAAAAAAACTACATGTGAAATAGAATGATGGTTCAACACTATTACCTCCTCTAAGTATTTATTTTTTCTACACAAAGGTATAATCCACTTCCCAAGGTAAAATCTTTTTTTTTGTTGGACATGCCACAGAATGTGGGATCTTATTTCCCATCCCAGGCATAGAACCCTCTGCATTGGAAGCACAGAGTCTTAATCATTAGATCACCAAGGAAGTCCTGGGAAATTTTTAATTAACTGGAACTACTCCCCTAAATTAGTTTATTAGAGTTAATAAACTATATATTGCTTCTGAATTCCAATTTCATGAGAAAAACGCAACTAATAAGGCAGTCCACCAAAGATCTGGTCAAATTATTGAGGTATAAACCTACAAAACAAGGGGTTCCCAGGTGGCTCAGTGGTAAAGAATCCACCTGCCAATGCAGGAGATGTGGGTTTGAGCCTGGAGTCGGGAAGATTCCCTGGAGGAGAAAATGGCAACCCATTCCAGTATTCTTGCCTGAAAACTTCCATAGACAGAGGAGCCTGACAGGCTAAAAAGTCCATGGGATCTCAGAGAGTCAGACATGACTGAGCAAGAAACCTATATCACAAGATGTTTTAGAATAACCCAGTAATACTTCTAAGAATCCATTCTACTATACAGCCATATAATTACTAAGAGATACCTATCAGTAACACTGAAGAAGCTGAAGTTGAACAGTTCTATGAACACCTACAAGACCTTCTAGAACTAACACCCAAAAGAGATGTCCTTTTCATTATAGGGGACTGGAATGCAAAAGTAGGAAGTCAAGAAACACCTGGAGTAACAGCCAAATTTGGCCTTGGAATGCAGAATGAAGCAGGGCAAAGGCTAATAGAGTTCTGCCAAGAGAGCACACTGGTCATAGCAAACACCCTCTTCCAACAACACAAGAGAAGACTCTACACGTGGACATCACCAGATGGTTGACACTGAAATCAGATCGATTATATTCTTTGCAGCCAAAGATGGAGAAGCTCTATAGAATCAGCAAAACCAAGACCGGGAGCTGACTGTGGCTCAGATCATGAACTCCTTATTGCCAAATTCAGACTGAAATTGAAGAAAGTGGGGAAAACCACTAGACCATTCAGGTATGACCTAAATCAAATCCTTCATGACCTTACAGTGGAAGTGAGAAATAGATTTAAGGGACTAGATCTAATAGATAGAGTGCCTGATGAACTGTGGACGGAGGTTCGTGACACTGTATAGGAAACAGGAATCAAGACCATCCCCAAGAAAAAGAAATGCAGAAAAACAAAATGGCTGTCTGAGGAGGCCTTACAAATAGCTGTGAAAACAAGGGACGCGAAAAGCGAAAGAGAAAAGGAAAGAAATATCTATTTGATGGAGAGATAAGAAAGCCTTCCTCATCGATCAGTGCAAAGACATAGAGGAAAACAATACAATAGGAAAGACTAGAGATCTCTTCAAGAAAATTAGAGATATTTGACTGTGTCGATCACAATAAACTGTGGAAAATTCTAAAAGAGATGGGCATACCAGACCACATGACCTGCCTCTTGAGAAACATGTATGCAGGTCAGGAAGCAACAGCTAGAACTGGACATGGAACAAGAGACTGGTTCCAAACAAGAAAAGGAATACTCAAGGCTGTATATTGTCACCTTGCTTATTTAACTTACATGCAGAGTACATCATGAGAAACACTGGGCTGGAGAAAGCACAAGCTGGAATAAAGACTGCTGGGAGAAATATCAATAACCTCAGATATGCAGATGACACCACCTTTATGTCAGAGAGTGAAGAGGAACTAAAAAGCCTCTTGATGAAAGTGAAAAAGCAGAGTGAAAAAGTTGGCTTAAAGCTCAACATTCAGAAAACTAAGATCATGGCATCCAGTCCCATCACTTCATGGCAAATAGATGGGGAAACAGTGGCTGATTTTATTTTTCTGGGCCCCAAAATCACTGTAGATGGTGACTGCAGCCATGAAATTAAAAGATGCTTACTCCTTGTAAGGAAAGTTATGACCAATCTAGACAGCATATTGAAAAGCAGAGACATTACTTTGTCCACAAAGGTCTGTCTAGTCAAGGCTGTGGTGTTTCCAGTGGTCATGTATGGCTGTGAGAGTTGGACTATAAGGAAAGCTGAGTGCTGAAGAATTGATGCTTTTGAACTGTGGTATTGGAGAAGACTCTTGAGAGTCCCTTGGACTGCAAGGAGATCCAACCTGTCCATCCTAAAGGAGATCAGCCCTGACTGTTCTTTGGAAGGACTGATGTTGAAGCTGAAACTCCAATACTTTGGCAACCTAATGTAAAGAGCTAACTCATCTGAATAAGACCCTGATGTTGGGAAAGATTGAGGGCAGGAGAGGGTGACAGAGGATGAGATGGTTGGATGGCATCACTGACTCAATGGACATGGGTTTGGGTGAACTCCAGGAGTTGGTGATGGACAGGGAGGTTTAGCGTGCTGCAGTTCAAGGGGTCACAAAGAGTCGGACACAACTGAGCAACTGAACTGAACTGAACCAGGAAGTTACTATGATAGCAATACCATCAATTAAAAAAAAATCTAAATGTCCATTAAAACATGATCAATTAAATAACTTATGAAAAGTTCCATGCAATGGAAATCTCTGCAGCCAGTAAAAAGAAGAGCATCAGGAATATAGTCAATAATATTGTAATAACTTTAAGGAGACAGATGGCTACCATGACACCAGACTTATCATGGTGATCACTTCATAATGTATGCAAGTGTCAAATCATTATGTAGCACACCTGAAACGAACATAATACTGTATATATCAACTATATATTTTAATTTAAAAAAGAAAAGAATAAGAGATATTTATACATAGTACATCGAACAGTATTGGGGAGGGTTGCTTAAAGAAAAGGGAGGACCTCCAGGAAGGTTCCACCAGGGGGCACCACTAGAACTGCTGCCAATGCCTCTATCCCTGAGGCAGGCCACTGCTAACTCATGCCTCCAAGGGAGACCTTCCAGCACGAGCAGGAGGGGAGGAGTGCACATCCTCCTACTCCGCCACCCTGAAGTAACGTCCCATGAAGTCATTAAAGAGATACTGGCCCCTTGTGTTCAATGTGGCATTATCTAAAATAGCCAAAATGTGGAAACTAAGTGCTCAGTGAGGAATGGATAGAAAAAGGAAATACAAGAATATATGTATGTGAATACATATATACACAAATGTATCTATACTTATATATTTATTATACAAACATACATATATAAATATTATTCAGCCACAAAAATAAAAGAATCCCTGTGATTTGTGCCCTAAAAAAAAGAAAAGCCATATATGTAAACTCTGTGGAAGTACACTCAAGAGTTAACGTGAGGCTTCCTTACCAGTTTTTATGTTCCTGTACTTTTTTAATAGTTTACCAGAGGAAAGTATATTTAAAAATAAACTCACACATAAAACCTATCTTTAGCCCAAGATGTGACTGGGAAAGATTTTAATTGTTACTTTTCAAAGAGATTAGGAATATCCTTTAGAATAAAGTTCTAAATTGATCCAATGAGGTTAATTATGACATTGGACAAAGGAAAAAATAATCATCAGATTTTTTTTGTATTCTTAATTAGTAATATACCTCAGAAAGAGAGTGTAAAATACGTATATACTAGACTTAGTTTTTGGACTGTCTTATGAAACAGTGAATTGCACCTTATATCCCGGTGTCTGGCCCTCAAATCTCAAGCCAATGAACAGCTGAATTTTTAGTAAGCAGTACAAAACCATGGCATACTAATCCCATGCTTTTATTTTTACTGGATATTAACTGCTTTGCAATATTGTGTTTCTGCTGTACAACGAAGTGAACCAGCTGTATGTATACATATATCCCCTTCCTCTTGGACCTCCCTCCCACCTCCCCCACCCCACCTATCTAGGTCATTGCAGAGTAATCCCATGTTTTCAACTTTTTTTTCCCATTTACTCAATAAAATAAAAAATAATTCAGCAACAGCAGGACAAAGGCTGTTGGTTATATATGAAAATATACTGAAAGGTAAGATACATTCCATCATCAGTTTCTGGGTATCAACTGGGTTCACATCTGTGTATTAGACTATATTTGGACAGACTATATTATATTCAGTTCAGTTCAATCATTCAGTCGTGTCTGACTCTTTGTGACCCCATGAAACACAGCACGCCAGGCCTCCCTATCCACCACCAACTCCCAGAGTTCACTCAAACTCACATCCATCGAGTCGGTGATGCCATCCAGCCATCTCATCCTCTGTCGTCCCCTTCTCCTCCTGCCCTCAATCCCTCCCAGCATCAGCCTTTTCCAATGAGTCAACTCTTCGCATGAGGGGCCAAAGTATTGGAGTTTCAGCTTTAGCATCATTCCTTCCAAAAACCACCCAGGACTGATCTCCTTGCAGTCCAAGGGACTCTCAAGAGTCTTCTCCAACACCACAGTTCAAAAGCATCAATTCTTCAGTACTCAGCTTTCTTCACAGTCCAACTCTCACATCCATACATGACCAGTGGAAAAACCACAGCCTTGCCTAGACGGACCTTTGTTGGCAAAGTAGTATCACTGCTTTTCAGTATGCTATCTAGATTGGTCATAACTTTGCTCCTCTATTAGGTTGGTACAAACATAACTTTGTGGTTTCAGATGATGAATTTTAAATCAGTATAACTAGGCTCAAACAATATACCTCCCTCCCACCTCCCCCACCCCACCTATCTAGGTCATTGCAGAGTAATCCCATGTTTTCAACTTTTTTTTCCCATTTACTCAATAAAATAAAAAATAATTCAGCAACAGCAGGACAAAGGCTGTTGGTTATATATGAAAATATACTGAAAGGTAAGATACATTCCATCATCAGTTTCTGGGTATCAACTGGGTTCACATCTGTGTATTAGACTATATTTGGACAGACTATATTATATTCAGTTCAGTTCAATCATTCAGTCGTGTCTGACTCTTTGTGACCCCATGAAACACAGCACGCCAGGCCTCCCTATCCACCACCAACTCCCAGAGTTCACTCAAACTCACATCCATCGAGTCGGTGATGCCATCCAGCCATCTCATCCTCTGTCGTCCCCTTCTCCTCCTGCCCTCAATCCCTCCCAGCATCAGCCTTTTCCAATGAGTCAACTCTTCGCATGAGGGGCCAAAGTATTGGAGTTTCAGCTTTAGCATCATTCCTTCCAAAAACCACCCAGGACTGATCTCCTTGCAGTCCAAGGGACTCTCAAGAGTCTTCTCCAACACCACAGTTCAAAAGCATCAATTCTTCAGTACTCAGCTTTCTTCACAGTCCAACTCTCACATCCATACATGACCAGTGGAAAAACCACAGCCTTGCCTAGACGGACCTTTGTTGGCAAAGTAGTATCACTGCTTTTCAGTATGCTATCTAGATTGGTCATAACTTTGCTCCTCTATTAGGTTGGTACAAACATAACTTTGTGGTTTCAGATGATGAATTTTAAATCAGTATAACTAGGCTCAAACAATATCTTTATTAATTAAAAAAGGAACCATTATCTTCAACATATTTTTGCCAACAAGAACTAAGTTTGTTTATTTCTATAGCATAAAAATGCATGCTTTGCGATTCGACACACTCTTGAAAACATCCTGCTAGTTGTAGAAGCAAAAGGCTGTCAAGATACTTTACGCAGTGGCAGCTGGTTGGTGAGAGGTCAAGTGAGCATGACGGATGAGGCAAGACTTCACAGCCCAACTCGTTCAACTTTTGAAGCACTGGTTGTGCAACCTGCAGCTGGGTGTTGTCGCAGAGAGCTGGGCCTTTTCTGTTGACCAGTGCCAGTTCCAGGCATTGCAGATTTCAGTGCATCTCATCGATCTGCTGAGCACACTTCTCAGATGTAAAGATTCTGCCGGGATTCAGAAAGCTGTCATGGATCAGACGGCACCAGTGACAATGACCTTTTTTTGGTACAAGTTTGGCTGAGTGCTTTGGAGTTTCTTCTCAGTCACAATCCAATCTTCTCATGCCACAGTCTGATCAAGAAATGGTGCATTGTTGTTGGGTAGAATAAGATGACACTTCAAAATGACAAGTTTTTCAATTTGCAGTCAGCTCAAGAGGCACCCACTTTACTGAGCTTTTTCACCTTTCCAATTTGCTTCAAATGCCGAATGACTGTAGAATGGTTGATGCTGAGTTCTTCAACATCTCATGTAGTTTTAAGAGGGTCAGCTTCAATGATCCTCTCAATTGGTCACTGTCAACTTTAGATGGGCGGCCACTATGCTCCTCATCTTCAAGGCTCTCATCTCCTTTGCAAAACTTCTTGAGCCACCACTGCAACACATGTTTGTTAGGAGTCCTGAGCCACAGGCGCTGCTGATGTTGCAAGTGTCCCCACTGCTTTAGGACCCATTTTGAAGTTAAATAAGAAAACTGCTCAAATTTGCTTTTTGTCTAACATCATTTTCCTAGTCTAAAATAAATATAAACAGTAAATACAAGCCATTAGTAGAAAAAAGAAGTGAGAAATGTGTATTAAAATTATGTATAACATAACCACATTTATTTAAGAATGTATTCCAGTATCAAATGGCAAAGCTCAATAATGAAAAACTGCAATTACTTTTGCACCAACCTAATAATTATTAAGTTACTGTAAGGATTTTGGGAAGTGAACAGATATGCATTAAGTTCAGTATAAGTTATCTTGTGACAATACTGGCAGAGAAGGCAAGTCGAATCAAAGCTGGTTTCTCATTATTAACATAATCCATCATTCTTTAATACTCACGTAGCTTAACCTGGCACCAAGTCTAGTATCTCCTCAAATATGCCTAATTATGCTCAGGGTTGGCTATGCTTTTCAGGCTGCAATCTGCCAAGATTTTGATTATATAAGCAGGATGTCAGAGTGATTTCGAAAAGGAAATACAAAAAATAAAATCATATAAGAGAAACCAAAGTTAAGAAGCATTAGCAACAAATTTATTTACACCATACTTCATTAATGTTGCACTGTTCATGGTTTAACTTTTTAACTATTCATCACTACTAGTAATTCTGATAGTCATTCCAGTATTTAAGTTTATTACAAACAACATAGTTACAGTCTCTTTTTGAGGAAAAGTTGGGGAACAACAAAAGAAGCAGAGGAAAAGAAGACACACACTTAAAAAATGGTTTACAGCAAAGTAAAAAAAGCTTGCATTAAATATTCTGGTTTTTATTCCAAATATGAGATGAATAATTTGGATGGAATCTAATTACTTAAATTGCTTTTGTTTTTTTATTTGTACCAGCAGAACATCTTAACATTTCTGATGACTGGAATAATACAGAATAAACAAGCTGTGTCATTTAGTTTGGCATAAAAAAGAAAAAACAACATACAAATGCATTCAGGGTTTTTTTTTAAACATTTTTGCTAATCATTTAATATGATTTGTTTCCTCTACTGCTTAAATGCCAGTTCTCCATTATGATTAAAGAGTCTTTAGTAAAGAAAGTATACTACATAAAATGTCATGAACCTAAGATGAGGGAAATGTATTTTCTAGCATGGGGAAGCCAAGTGATTATCTTTATGTACAAGTAATTCTTTGATTATTCATGCACTGATTATATATGTTTTACATAAGGAAATGCAAAATACTTTTAATATAATGAAACATAATTAGGACAACAATCTCTATAAAAGTTTCTTCCAAAGCATAAAGGATTTTTAAAGAATTAAGTAAAGCACAGATCTTTCAATTAACATTCAGTAAGCAACAACCATTTATGGTTCAGCGGTTCCTCACCACCACTATACATCAGCATCACCAGGGAATATCTAAAACACTGATGCAGGGGTCTCCTTCAGACCAATCAAAGCAGAATCACTGGGGTGTGAGACCCAACCACTGGTACTGTGCTAAGATTCTCCAAGGAGTAGTCTAACCTGCAGCCAAGGCTGAGAACCACTGAGCTTCTCCAGAAACTAATACCCAAAAGGATGCTCTGCTAAGATTCTTTCTTTTCCTTTTCTCGCTTTACAATAAACCTGTCAACAAATATTTGACACCTACCATATGCCAGGCACTGCACTCAGCAGCACAGAATAAAACAGGCATTAAAGGAGTTATATAATCCCTCTTGGAGTTTACAGGATCACTTTAATATAAAGTCTCCCTGACACCAAAATGTCACTAAACAGTATTCATTATCAAGATGAAATTCCTATAAATCCCTATTTGTACCACAGGAAGGTAGGATAGAAGGGGTAGAAGAAGGGATAGATGCTTTTCTAATTAATTCACCTCTGTTTTGCTTATTTCTTTTAATAAGGATATATGCCCCTTTATAATTTATGCATGTTTTCTAAAATTAGATTTTAAAAGTGAGGTCTTAGATAAACACAGCAAGACATACTAGTAGATTGTTGGATAGCTCCTTGGACATCTCACTGGAGAAGAGAGTCAGGAAATAGGTTTAGGTAGGGGAGTCTATGGGATTCCCAGGTAGTGGTAGAGGTAAAGAACCTGTCTGACAATGCAGGTGACATAAGAGAAGTGGGTTCGATCCCTGGGTTGGGAAGATTCCCTAGAGGAGGGCGTGGCAAGCCACTCCAGTATTCTTGCCTGGAGAATTCCATGAAGAGAGGAGTTTGGCGGGCTACAGTTCAAAGGGTTACCACAAGTTGGACATAACCAAACCGACTTCACATGCGGAGGAGTCTAGCAAGGTAAAATGACCCTAGGTTTCCTTACTACTGTTCAGCAGTAGCCTTGTCTGTCTGTCTTCATCTCTTAACTACTGTTTCCTTGCCCAGTAAGATCTTGCCAGAAAGACCAAAAGGTCAAGATAAAACTCCTCAAAGATATACTGAGCACACTACTCTCCTCTTTCCAAGTGGTTCTAACACCTAAAATTAAGTGCCATTCAGGACAAGGGAAGCAGTGGAGGCAAAGTTAATATTAAGAGAATCAAATTATACAAAGAAAAGCAATTAAACCAACATGATTTCTCCCCTACCAAATTAACAAAAAATAGTTTAGATGATGATAATCAATGCCAGGAAAAGTGTGATAAGAAAGGCACACTCAGTGTCAAAATGAGTATATGGTAAATCAAAACAGCAAGGAGGGAGAGGAAAGCCTTCTTAAGTGAACAATACAAAGAAATAGAAGAAAACAATTAGAGAGATCTACTAAAGATCTCTTCAAGAAAAATGGAGATACCAAGGGAACATTTCATGCAAACACAGGCACAATAAAGGACAGAAATGGCAAGGACCTAACAGAAGCTAAAGAAATTAAGAGGTGGCAAGAACACACAAAAGAACTATACAAAGGTCTTAATGACCCAGATAATGTGTTCACTCACTTAGAGCCAGACATCCTGGAATGCAAAGTCAAATGGACCTTAGGAAACATTACCACAAACAAAGCTAGTGGAGGTCTTGGAATTCCAGAAGAGCTATTTAAAACCGTAAAAGATGATGCTGTGAAAGTGCTGCACTCAATCTGCCAGCTAATTTGGAAAACTAACCAGTGGCCATAGGGCTGGAAAAGGTCTGTTATCATTTCAATTCCAAAGAATGGTAATGTCAAAGAATGTTCAAACTACTCTACAATTATGGTCATTTCACATGCAACCAAGGTAAAGTTCAAGATCCTTCAAGTCAGGCTTCAATATGTGAATCAAGAACAATATGTAAAAGCTAGATTTAGAAAAAGCAAAGGAACCAGAGATCAAATTGCCACCATTCTTTGGATCACAGAAAAAGCAAGGGAATTCCAAAAAAATATCTACTTCTGCTTTACTGACTATACCAAAGGCTTTCCCTGTGTGGATCACAACTGTGGAAATTCTTAAAGGGATGGGAATTCCAGACCACCTTACCTGCCTTCTGAGAAATCTGTATGCAGGACAAAAAACAACACTAAGAACTGGACATGGAATAATGAACTGCTTCAAAGTTGGGAAAGGAGTACGTCAAGGCTGTATATTGTCACTCTCCTTATTTAACTTATATGCAGAGTACATCATGTGAAATGCCAGGCTGGATGAAGAACAAGCTGGAATCAAGATTGCCAGGAGAAATATCAATAACCTCAGACATGCAGATGTCACCACCCTAATGGCAGAAAGTAAAGAGGGCCTCTTGATGAAGCTGGAGAAGGCAATGGCACCCCACTCCAGCACTCTTGCCTGGAAAATCCCTTGGACAGAGGAGCCTGGTGGGCTGCAGTCCACGGGGTCGCTCAGAGTCGGACACGACTGAGCGACTTCATTTTCACTTTCACTTGATGAAGATGAAAAGCAGAGTGCAAAAGTTGGCTTAAAACTCAACATTCAAAAATCTAAAATCAT
>SJYC01116948.1:0-10708 GCA_006408675.1 Madoqua kirkii | reverse complement strand
AGTTATGACCAACCTAGATAGCATATTCAAAATCAGAGGTATTACTTTGCCAACTAACGTCCGTCTAGTCAAGGCTATGGTTTTTCCAGTGGTCATGTATGGATGTGAGAGTTGGACTGTGAAGAAGGCTGAGCACCGAAGAATTGATGCTTTTGAACTGTGGTGTTGGAGAAGACTCTTGAGAGTCCCTTGGACTGCAAGGAGATCCAACCAGTCCATTCTAAAGGAGATCAGTCCTGGGCTTTCTTTGGAAGGAATGATGCTTAAGCTGAAACTCCAGTACTTTGGCCACCTCATGTGAAGAGCTGACTCATTGGAAAAGACTCTGATGCTGGGAAGGATTGGGGGCAGGAGGAGAAGGGGACGACGGGGGATGAGATGGCTGGATGGCATCACTGACTCGATGAACGTGAGTATGAGTGAACTCCGGGAGATAGTGATGGACAGGGAGGGCTGGCGTGCTGCAATTCATAGGGTCACGAAGAGTCGGACACGACTGAGAGACTGAACTGAACTATGCATCTAGTAGACCAACATGCTGGGAATTGGATCCATCTCTAAATTCCATCTGTAACTTTCACCATTAGTAACTGAGAGCAGCAAAGCTGCTGCTCCATACCATGGGTGACCACATGCTCTCCCAGGAATCAAAGGTTCTACATCCCCTGCCTTTTATCCTTTCTCTTCCCAAACCACGTTTCTATGAGCCATTCTAGCAAGGTCCATTCTAGCAAGTCTCAGTCCTGTGATACCAAATGTCCAGGAAAAACTCCCTGTGCTAAAAGAAAAAATAATCAATGACACTTGTTAAAACCTGGTAAGAAATACTTTACTCAAGGTGATGCAGGTTATCTCTATGAGTACAGACGCTAAAACGATGAAATTCTGCAGTGGGGAAAGAAATTGAGCTCAACTCCAAATACTGCATGGGCTAATACAAATTCATAGCCATGAAGCAGAGTGGACAGACAAGGTAAATGGATGGAAAACTGGAAATAAGGGTAAGGGGGGGTTCTGGCTAAACAGACCTAACTGGATTCTTGCTGAAGTCGATCCATGGTGATCAGACATCACCTGAGACGTGGTAGAAGATGAGAAACCAGATCATAGGTCAAGGGTGATCAGATATCAGGGGTTTATTGCTAAACTGACTTAGCAGGATTCTTGCTAAAACTGCATTTTACAAGGAAGTATACAGATGAGCCTAGTAGAAGGTGGTTCAGGAGTCCAATTAAAATTTAGTCAAAGAATCTTTGTCAGGCCCCTTTCTGTTCAAGGAAAGGAGAAACATAAGTATTTTCTCATTCAGTGGTCTTTTGCTCATTAAGGACCAGGGTAAACCTTCTGTGAAGACTTGGCTTTAGTGGACATTTGTTCAACGGTGCCAGCAGTCAAGCATTAATAATGGCAGTTTCTATGAAAATAAAAGAGAAACCAAAATTAATAGCTAGAGACCCAGTTTCTCAACCCAGACGCAGCCAGTTGGGACTCTTAGATTTGAGCTTCAAGCATCTTTTAATGGCACAGTGAGGATGGCAGTGGTCACTTGAAGAAGCTTCCTGGTTTGCAGTTTGAATGTCTCTGGTGATAGGACTAAGTGTTCAGCAAGCACAGAGGCTGCCCATATGCAAGGTGTCATGGTCTTTTTTTTTCAAGTTTATACCAAGTCATCCAGCTTCATTCTGCACAGTTTCAGGAAAAGAGCAATTTTGGTTCTCAGGGATGCCACGTCAGGAGGGTAGGAGAAAAACTGGAAAACATCAATTTGGAGCATCAGAGCCAGATATCAGAGGAAACTAAAATTGAGAATGTGCAAGACAGAATTCACAAGACTGCACTACAGTTTTTCAAAAAACTTTCTCTCTACATCAACCTTTTAATTCTTGCTTACAAATTCTGATCTCATTAGATTTGTCCTGATTATTTACATAACTGCAGCAGGAATAGTGACTGACCATATAAGTAGGCCATATAAGAAACTTGCTGGAAGAAAACTCAGATTAGGCTTTTAAAAGCCTCTTGAGGCTAGAAAGATAGCTCAGGAAGTAGCCACCAGACTTCATCTCCCACTCCGAAAGATTCAGGTGAATTTTGCTTTTCTTGTGGTCCCCAAGATATCCTAAGGGTCCTGAGCTGGGCCAGAAGCAACTTTCCAACTGATCTATGAGTTTGGCAACCTTATCAGCCAGATACCAGGCCAGTTTTCCCAAGAATACTGGTCCATGAACTCAACCTTGGTAGCTTAAACCAGATTCCATACACAGTTCACTCTTACATTTCAACCAAAGCCATGGTAATATATCAATCATTTCCAGGTTGGATCCTGTTACAAGGGCATATTATTGAATTTATTCAAATTACTACATTGTCATGAAAATAAGAATACTAGCTAAAAGTTTCTGAATTCTGGAGGAACCAGAAGGGAGAAAAAGTAACTGTTTCTTTGTTCACAAAGGTATTACTGTTGTAAGCTATACATAACACAACAGAAAAGAAAAAGGTTATTTAAATTTGAAGAAAAAAACATTAAAGAACTAGCAGTTTCAAATAAAGAGTGATAAAAAATTATAACCATTCTCACTAGTTTATCAGTCTGATGTAATTAATTCTTATTCGACTTGATCTGGGGTTAACAGTGTTATCAATTCATCTGCTTCATTACTTCTGGAAATTCTCAGTCTTGTGGCATGGCCTTCCTGATGCCATCATGGAGCATTCTTCCCTGTGGCTGACTGTTTATACTTTCAGAGAAGGAGAGTAAAACAACTTGTTCATGAATGAAAAAAGACTTAAAATGGCTATGATTAAAGTTCTGATGAGAGTTCATTTGATAAGGAAAATTATTTATCTCTGTGGCATACTTCAACCTAATAACCACACAACAAGGCTATTTCATCTCTCTACGAACTTCGTAACTTTTCTGAAACACCTATATTTGTAACTTATATCCATACATGTATAACCTAAGGTTTGTCCTCATTTATTTACTATGCTTTTCATGTAATTTAAAATATTAAATAAACCTAATTAGTTTAACATATCCTTTTACAAGGTGAGAGACATAACCTTTGAGATTTTCCAGGGACCCTCTGGAAAGTATCAAAGTTAGTTTGAAATCAAACAGATTCCATTCAGAATTTGATTTTGTGAGGTTAAAAATATCAAAAAGTTTTAAAAATCTGACTAAGATCACAGGTCATTGTGAAACAATACTCAGTTATCCATTTAAACACAGTGGGAAAAGATTTCAAAGGCAAATACAGAAAGTCACAGTTGCTTAAAAAAAATAGCTCTTCTAATAAGAGAAAATTCAATTTTTTAAAGTAATCAAAAATCTGAAAAAGACAACATGAAATACAGGAAATTATTTTGATAAGATACAAAATCTTTGTTTCCTAGAAAGATTACTTAGAAGGCAAAGGCACAGGAAGGACTTCCCTGGGGTCCAATGGTTAGGAATCCACGCACAGGGGACAAGCATTCTTCCCTGGTCCAGGAAGACCCCACATGCCACTGGGCAACTAAGCCCACGCACCGCAACAACTGAGCGCATCTTACAAGGAGTAGATCAATACTCCAGTAAAACTCTGGGATTCCAGTTTTGCACCAAGAATACTTACGTAATTGCTCATTTATCTCTAAGCCAATTTGAACAGACCTAGATTTTACAAATGAATTTGGTAATATCATCTAGAAATAGAAAAATTCACATATCTACAATATATATACAGACCTACATAAACATACACGCAGATTCTAAGAGATCTCAGTTTTCACGGGAAAATTTTAGCCATAAGTTAGAAACACAGAAATATAAACACACTGGTTTACATAAAATAATAACCTCTTGTATTTTCACTGTATTTTTATGTGAGTTGTGTTTATGGCAAATGGGATAAGTTAAGGTTATCTGTTTACCGATTTTGTACAGACCATCTTCCCTTACCCTGATATGTAATCATATGGAGACTATGGACCACATTTTTTAGGTGTTGACTGAGGAGATATCAAGAGACTTATCTGGATGTCTCCAAAGCCCATTCAACTGGTGAAAACATCCAGAGTATTTCCAATTAGCCTTTTTCTTTTTCAGTTGTTTTTGGAGGTCCCTAAGTTCCTTTATAGTCTCCAGTGGAGAGCAGGTGGTCCAAAGTTCAAGTGACTATAAAGATGGAGGTGGAAAAAGGTTTGGCAGGGTGGACATAGGGATGAAGGGTGAAGAGATTTTGAGGGAGACATATCCCAGGTGGTGCTAGTGGTAAAGAACATGCCTGCCAATGCAGGAGATGTAAGAGACAGGACATGGTTTCAATCTCAGGGTGAGGAAGAGCCTCTGGAGAAGGCAATGGCAATCCACTCTAGTACTCTTGTCTGGAGAACCCCAAGGACAGAGGAGCCTGGTGGGCTAGTCTCTGGGATTGCAAAGAGTCGGACACAACTGAAGTGACTTAGCACACACACATGATCATAGGATTCAAGAAAATTGGAAGGAAGACTGAAGGCAGTGAGAGAGCAAAGGAGGAGCAGAAGCAAAGAGAAAGGAGAGGGCTTAGAGGAGCCAGTGTAGAAAGATCTCAAGTTTCCCAAAGAAGTCAGTGAAATTCCACATTATCTTCAATAAAAGCATGCCAACAAGAATGGACACAGACAGAGTCAGCAGGGATTCAAGAAGGGGGTTTGGGCCATCTGATAAGTTCTCATGGAAGAAGTAGGACCCAAGAGAGAAAGAGGCCTCACAGACAGCCAGGAGGAAAGATTTCCAGTGTAAGGAGTTAAGGAATAATCCCCACTCAGGAAAAACAGAGCCAGGAAGAAGAGATTTCCAGGCCAGTAAGTATGGTTCAAACAAAGAAACCTAGGACTCTAACTGAGATTTCTTACAAACACAGAACCTGGGACTCTAACCCAGCCTGTGTTTATCTAGGACTCTATCCCATTTTCTGGAGCATACAGTTGACCTCTGAACAAGATGAAGGTTAGAGGCACCAACCATCTGCAAAGGTAAAAATCCACAGGTAACTTGTAATGCCTTCCAAGCATGAGGTTTCTCTGTATTCAAGGTTCTGCATCTGTGGATTCAACCAACCATGGACTGTGTAGTATTTATTTACAGTTCAAATCCATGTTGTTCAAGGTCAACTGTACTCAGACTCTTAAAAATCTAAA
The DNA here is from genome assembly GCA_006408675.1 of Madoqua kirkii. Classification (NCBI taxonomy): domain Eukaryota; kingdom Metazoa; phylum Chordata; class Mammalia; order Artiodactyla; family Bovidae; genus Madoqua; species Madoqua kirkii. The sequence continues at coordinate 5,542 of SJYC01116948.1, read as the reverse complement.
TCTGTCCTTACCAGCTTCCATGGATGTTTGTCCGGTGCAATGGTTCAGGAGTCGGACTCACCAATGGATCCCCGATCAATCAGTCAGGAGTGAAGATAAAGACTTCAAAGGTATGCACTTAGGGTCCTGGGTGAGAGGTCTGGGGGTCCAATGATGAATCTGATCCTATCCCGAGTTGTGGCACCACAAACTGTTAAAAGGAAAAAAATATTCAATGATACTTGTTAAAGCATGGTAAGGAAGACTTTTGGGGATGAGGCTTTCTCCACATAGGAACCACTGCAAAGAAGTTTTGAAGTCTGGGAAAAGAGATTGGGCTTACTTTGAATACTCCACCAACAGGAGAAAACTCACAGCTAAGGAGCAAAGTAGGGTTGGTGACTGGAAAATTACTAAGAGTAAACATCAGGGTAAGGGGGTTTTTAACTAAACAGACCCAACAGGATTCTTGCTGAAGACAGGCAAGCATAATCAAATATCACCTGGAGGTAGTATAGGTGGAGGAATCTGATCAGACACTGAGGACGGGAAATTCCCACTACACTGACTCAGTAGAGATACTGCTAAAACTACACTTTAGAAGAATGTGCAGAAATGGTCCAGGATAAGGTTCAGGAGCCTGACTAAAGTTTGGTCAAGCAAAAAATTTTTGTTGCTGGTTGTTTCCTTTACTCACACATACAGTACTTCTGACACCAGATGTGTGCTTTTTCCCCCAACAACCAACCAATTTTTCACCAGCTAGATATCCTGCAATTCAGTTCTGACACTAACTGGCATTACTGCAGACCTCACTGCTTAAGGGCTCAGTCCCACAAGACGGCCCCCCACTTCAGACACCAATCATAAGTCCCCACGTTGCCTGCAACTTCTGTCAACCTGGTATAAATTGGAGGTTCCCAAGACCCACCTCTGGATTCGACTACCTGCTAAAGCAGTTCACAGACCTCAGGAAAACACTTACTTACATTTACTGGTTTACTACTTAATAAAAAAATACAATAAAGGACACAGACGAGAGCCAGATGAAGACATAGAGAGGGTGAGATCCAGAAGGGTGTAGTGCAGGAGCTTCTGTCTCCATGGAGTTGGGATGCACCACCCTCACAGCATACCACCCAGTTGATGTGTTCACCAACTTAGTAGCTCTCTGAACTCCATACTTTAGGACTTCTACGAAGGCTTCATCACACAGGCATGATCAAATACTACCTCAATCTCCAGCCCCTCTCCTCTTTCAGGAAGATGGGGAGGGGAGATGGGTGGGGCTGAAAGTTCCAAGCTTCTAATCACGCCTCAGTCTTTCTGGTGACCAGCCCCCATCCTGAAGCCATCCTGGAGAAACTAAAAGTCACTTCATTTGTCAAAAGACATTCTTACCACCCAGAAAATTCTAAGAGATGTATGAGGTCTATATCAGGAATCAGGGTCAAAAGCCAAACACAAAAATGAAAGGTGCTCCTAGTTCTCCTATCACTTTGCAAATTACAAGGGTTTCAGGGACTCTGTGTCAAGTAACTGGGGGTGTTTATATTAAGTCAGTAAATCATGTCCAGCTCTTTGTGAATCTATGGACTATAGCCTGCCAGGTTCTCTGTCCATGGGATTTTCATGGCAAAAATACTGGAGTGGTCCTTCCCAGCCCAGGGATCGAACCTGCATCCCCTGCATTGGCAGGTGGATTCTTTACCAGTAAGCCACCTGGGAAGCCTGTAACTGGGGACAGATACATATTTTAGAACCTAGGATTAATGAATTTTGTCTACCAACTTTCTGATGACTACACGTTAGAGTATTTTAGTTTGAATCATTAATAATTTAAAGCACTGCATGTGTTTGAAAGATTCAAAAATACATAAATCCACATGCACTGGTGGTTTCATAGCTGAAAACAACTGATTTTTTTTAAAAATGTTACATTTTTCAGTTTTAACAGCACACTCCCATCTTTTAATATCCTAAGAGTTCTTTTGCTAATGTAAGACTTCCATCCAGTCACATTTCTTCAAGAGAATTGCTCTCCAAGGCATTTCACTTCAACTGAAAATGTCAATTTCACTAGAGGACACTTAAAATTTCTGAATTTTATTTGGCTTTGGGCAACTTGTCTTCATTACACAAAAATCAAACTTCAACACAAAATAAATGTATCCAACATGAAACTATTTCTAATTATTGTTCATCTACCAATGGATGAGCTTGAAAAGTAGGCCACATTTATTTCAATTACAGCTAAATGAAGTTGTGTTGTTTTCAAACCTGCACCAGATTTAGTTTGTCATCATCAGATAGCTGTTTCAAGAAATTTCTTAGGAAAAGGTACTTGTTGCATTACTAAGATACTATGCTAGGCTTAATTCAGACATGCTGCACACTGATATAAATTTTTACCTTTTATCTGTGTCAAGAGAATCAGAATTAGTTAAAAGTGTCACTATCATAAAACAACAGAAAACACAGTATTACACTGCAGATCTATGACAACATTTGGTTGTTAAAATTAATTTCCTCAAGGAATTTCCTAACATAAGCTATTTACAAATGTATAAATGCTTTAACCACTGCAAAGAGAGACATTCTATTTGTATTCCATTTCTTTTATATTTAATTAAAAGATAACTGTTTAGAGAATTTTGTTGTTTTCTGTCAAACAACCAACAGCCCCTCAAGCTATTTTTAGTCACACCTCGAGCTATTTTTCATGTGTGTGACAGGACTTTTTTCAGAGATGACTCTATTAGAAGTCTGTCAATTAATAAATACATTGTTCAGTTAGTGGCAGGAAAATAACTGTATGTTAGTGGTTAAGAAGCTCCATAATTGCAGCATTTAATACCTACTGTTTTTCCTAATGCCATCAGGCTGGCTCAGACTAATGAACTCTCCAGGTGCCACTGTCTAACACAGGCCTGTCAAGATGAGCACTCAGCAGTGGAGTCTCCAGAAGAATTCATCCAACCACTGTACTTGCTTCTTATACATAAACAGAGTACTGATTTTTAGGTTATCTGCCACAAGGAAATGCACATCACTTAATTTTGTCAAGGATAAGCTTTCTTCTTTACAATGACTCTTAAAGTAGAACAAAAACGCCATTTATAAAAATGCTTGTTCAAGGTAGTACTGGATGTAGTAACACATGAAGTTTTAACCCAGTTAAATACCAAAAACAGCACAAAACCTGCCAAAACGTGAACGGCAGCCAAAAAGAGTAAGTAAGTCTCTATGATAAGGATATAAAACCACATACCTGGGGATCATTCAAGCTGATGCAGTGGATGATGCAGCCCAAAGTGGCTGAGGAGCCCCAACCATTCAGAGCCAATGCCGGTGCCCAGAACCAGTGAGCCCTTAACAACATCCCCGCCCCAACTCCTCCCAGCCCAGAATCACATACTCGCTGGTCCCAAGAATTTTAACTGTGGTCTTCATACAAGTCTCCAGAACCTTAACACCAGGATTTCACGCTCCCACCATCCTCCCCAAAAGTTCCAACATCGCAATGGCATTTCCCTTCAGAACTTAGGCTCCCGGCCGCACCCTCCGACCAGGCATCTCTCTCCTGCCCCTCTGGGAGCAGGAGCACCCACCCACTCTCCCCCTCTTTCCTCTGGTCCCCGCCCAGCAACTCTACTCACAGGCTGAGGGCATCGGGGGGCAGCGAGGTCGACAGCGCCCTCCAGCTGGACGCTGGTAGTTTCCTGCGACTGCAGTCCAGCAGCGGGATGCGGCAGGAGCAGGGCACGGGGCAGAGGCCTGCACGGGCGGCTGGCAGCAGCAGCACCACTGCCTGAGCGAGGAAGAGCAGCCGGGAAAGCAATCTTGACCCACACTCCAGCAGCGGCTCCTCCCGAACGCCTTGGGGCGCCGGCGCCATTTTTCCCTACTCCCCACCCCCCCGGCCTGGACCCAGCCGAGAACAGCAGCCAGCTAGGAAAAGCAGCTCGGCGGAGACGTCTGGCGGCTGCGCGACCACCCAGAGAACGGCTGTCGCCTGTACCCTCTATAGGCAGGCGAGGGGCGGATACACCGCGGTAGCGGGGGCGGCGGCCGAGGACACAGAACACAGGCCCTGTGGTCAACGCTGCTTCGCCCCGCCCCACGACGCAACGTCTTCACGCACAGGAACCAGCCAATCGGTGCCACAGGACCAGGCGCGTCGGGGCGGGACTCCACGAGGGGAGTGTCGGAGACAGCAGGCTCCCTAAGGAGGACTTCAAAGTGTCCAGAGCTTAGGGGCGGCCCCTGGAGTTCCACTGCCGTTTCTCCGCTGGAGGGCGCAGTGGCTCCTTAGGAGGGAGTGAGGGCAGAGCGATGAAGTCTGAAGTCCTGATTTGTGATGTATCCGCTACGGTACTAGAAAAGGATCTTTAATCGTCTCAGGGCATCAAGTAAGGGGAATGGCAGAAGAGGCGCCTCGCGAGTGGCAAACACTAAGCGGGTGCGGGAGCTTTCATGAGCCCATTGGACTCCAGAGCCAAGCTTGGGCCTCCTCTGCAAGTCCTGCTTGTCTATGGCTCCTGCAAATGTAAGGCAACTCCCAATCTCCTAAAAGGAAGCCCCATCGGTTGGTGGACTCTTAAGCTCATCAGAGCAGACAACCTATTTATTCATCTGTGTACCCCCAGCTTCTGTTCTGCCTTGGAGTTCAATAAATGTTGATGGGGCCACGCTTGCAAGGCATGTATTTAAGGAAAAGACTCCTCTTTCCTCTGATTCGGAGAATGCTGTTGTGTATTTACACTCACTCTCACAGAAGCAAGCAGAACATATAGATACAAACTGTTGAACTGTCAACAAAGAACAGGCTTGGGTGTGGAGGAATTTTTTTTTTTTATTCTAAAGCAGAGGCTGTAGAAAATGTAACAAGAACAGTGAAGTCTGGCCACCTTGTTAGTGTGAATTCATATGACCAAGGCACCGTCAGGCCAAACAACCTGAAATGTGAGACTTTGGAGATGAGAAAGGTTTATTGCAGGGTCATGCAAAGAGACTGGTGGCTCAGGCACACACACAAAAATCCCCCAGCTCCTGAAGGGTTTTAGTAAATAAGTAAGTGTTAGTCGCTCAGTCATGCCCATATCTTTGCAACCCCATGGACTGCAGCCCACCAGGATCCTGTGTCCATGAGATTTTCCAGACAAGGATACTGGAGTGGGTTGCTATTTCCTGCTCCAGGGGATCTTCCTGACCCAGGGATCAAACCCAGGTCTCCTATACTGCAGGCAGATTCTTAACCGACTGAATTACAAAATGGCCAAGTGAGGGAAGGGGTCACAGAGTTTGTGAGCAACTCAGGCTCAGTTCTCTGATTGACTGACAGTGAGGTAACAGGGTGGTGTCACCGGAGTTAACTTTATCACTCTTTCAACTCCAAGAGGCCTGGGGCTATGTGCCCCAGGTCATCAAGTAGTTAATGTCTTCCATTTGGTGGTGGCTTTTCACATCTGAGGAGATACCCCACATTTAAGGAGATAACCCATGAACAAGGGCAAAGGAGAAGCCCCAGCAAGATGGTTCAGTTCAGTTCAGTCGCTCAGTT
>SJYC01116947.1:0-24264 GCA_006408675.1 Madoqua kirkii | reverse complement strand
TGATGCTGTGAAAGTGCTGCACTTGATCTATCAGCAAGTTTGGAAAATTCAGCAGTGGCCATAGGACTGGAAAAGGTCAATTTTCATTCCAATCCCAAAGAAAGGCAATGCCAAAGAATGTTCAGACTATCACACAATTGCACTCATCTCACACACTAGCAAAGCAGTGCTCAAAATTCTCCAAACCAGGCTTCAACGGTACGTGAATGGAGAAATTCCAGATGTTAAAGCTGGATTTAGGCAGAGGAAAAGGCAGAGGAACCAGAGAAGAAATTGCCAATGTCTGTTGGATCATGAAAAAAGCAAGGAGTTCCAGAAAAACATCTACTTCTGCTTTATTGACTACACCAAATCCTTTGACGGCGTGGATCACAACTGCGGAAGTGAATAATAGTCAGAATATTTTTCTTTTCATATTATTTGTCCAATTATTATACTATATAAAATTTTTTTTAATTGGAGGAAAATGCCTTTGCAATGTTGTTTTGCTTTTTGCCATAATTATACATATATATATATACATATATCCTCTCCCTCTTGAGCCTCCTCTCTCTTCAGACAACACACCATTCTGGGTCATCACAGACCACCAGGCTGGGCTCCCTGTGTTATACAGCAACTTCTTCTTTTCTTTTTTATTAGTTAATTTATTTTAATCAGAGGCTAATTACTTTAGCAACTTCTTACCTGGAGATGCAGATGTAGAGTACATTATTTTTCTTTTCCAATATAGTTTCTTACAGGATATTGAATATAATTCTCTGTGCTGTACTGTAAGACTTCTTTGTTTAATCACTCTGTATATAAAAGTTTGCATCTACTAATCCCAAGCTCCAAATACAATCTTCCCATGCACCCTCCACCTTGGCAAGCAACCAAAAACATTCTGTTTCTGTTTTCGTAGATAAGTTCATTCATGTCACACTCTAGATTCCACATGTAAGTGACATCACATGGTGTTCATCTTTCTCTTTCTGGAAAGTCAGAATCTTTACTCCTGAAACTTCTACCTGTTGGTCATTCATTCATTCATTCATATTCCAACTCTGGGCCAGGCTCAGCACTGAGATTTAGGAATCAGAGAGGGATAAGACTGCCCTAGGCTGGAGGGCTTTGCATTTTAGGATGTATGGGCAGGGAACTGACAGACACAGAGCAGAGAGAGCTGCAAACTCCCCAGAGGCTTCCAAGGGAGGCTCTTCCCCAGCCATTGTTCTTACTTTTACTTGTTCATTGTACAAATACCTGTGTAATACCTGCTACCTGCCAGGCTGAGAGTATAGGAGAGAACAAGATAAAGTTGACCAAGTTGAGGGCCTTCCTTTAAGGAGATTATCTTCTGGGCGAGGCACCAAAACCACTGCAGATGGTGACTACAGCCATGAAATTAAAATAGGCTTGCTCCTTGGAAGAAAAGCTATGACCAGCCTAGACAGCATATTAAAAAGCAGAGACATTACTTTGCCAACAAAGGTCTGTCTAGTCAAAAGTATGGTTTTTCCAGTAGTCATGTATGGATGTGAGACTTGGACTGTAAAGAAAGCTGAATGCCACCATAATTGATGCTTTTGAACTGTGGTGTTGGAGAAGACTGTTGAATCCCTTGGACTGCAAGGAGATCCAACCAGTCAGTCCTAAAAGAAATCAGTCCTGAATATTCATTGGATGGAGTCATGCTAAAGCTGAAACTCCAATACTTTGGCCACCTGATGCAAAGAACTGACTCCTTGTAAAAGATCCTGATGCTGGGAAAGACTGGAGGCAGGGGGAGAAGGGGATAACGTGAGATGGCTGGCTGGCATCACCAACTCAATGCACGTGAATTTGAGCAAGCTCCAGGAGATGGTGAAGGACAGGGAAGCCTGGTGTGCTGCAGTCCATGGGGCCGCAAAGAATCAAACAAGACTGAGCAACTGAACAACAATACTTCTGACTCATGAACACTGGATATCTTTCCATGTATTTGTGTCTTCAATTTCTTTCACCGATGTCTTGTATTTTTCAGTGTAAAGATCTTTCATTTCCTTGGCTAAATTCATTTCTTAGTATTTTAGTGTTTTTAATGTTATGGCGAATGGGAAGGTTTTCTTTATTTTTTCAGATAACGTATAGTGTATAGAACAGCTTTTTTTTTTTTTACTTCTTTTTTATATTTAACTGGTAGATAATTGGTTTACAATATTACATTGGCTTCAGCCACACAACTGTGTGAATCAGCCACAAGGACACATATGTGTCCTCCCTCTGAGAAGGGGACAACAGAGGGTGAGATGGTTGGATGGCATCACCAACTCAATGGACATGAACTTGAGTAAGCTCCAGGATTTGGACAGGGAGGCCTGGCATGCTGCAGTCCATGGGGTCACAAAGATTTGAACATGACTGAGTGAATGAAGTGAAATTATTATTTATTATTAATACAAATTATTCATTATTTTATGACTATCCCTGAGCCCCTGTTTGTTCCAAGTCATCACCTGGACATCATCTGCATCAGTGGATCCCTCTGTAGATGAGAGGCTCCCAGTCCAACAAGAGAGACTGCAGTGCCCCTGATTTCCAGTGCATTCTCCATGCCCCTGTTTGCAGAGGGCTCCCTGAATCCTGCCTCAGTCTCACTGTGGAGGCTAATTCCCTGTGTGCTACTTCTCCAGGCCTGGTTTTCTGCTGTGGCCCGCTGTATTCCTGACTTCTTGCCCTCTGACCGGCTCTTTGACAAGACCTTCTTGCCCTCTGAGTTTCAGCTCTGCACCCTACTGTTATATGGTTACTGCTGCCCCTCACCCACCAAAACCTTCTAGAGACTGCCTTCCATTGAGATATGTCACTGGCCACCTTCACTCTGGAGCTTCGGTGGGCAGCTGAGGTCAAGTTTGGGAGAATAGAGATAAAGAGAAAGGGAGGAAGAGTGGGAGAAAGGGAAAAGAGTTGGCCAGCAGGCATGCCAACTAGCACGGCTGTTTTTCAAACTGTAAGCGATGACCAATCCTTAGGTCATACGATCAACTGTGTGGATATCAACCACCATTTAAAAAAATAAAACAGAAGACAATAGTAAATAAAATATGAATGCATCACTTGTAGCAATGTAAGTATTGTTTCACAAACACTTTGTTATTGTTTTAGGTATACATGCCTGTATAGCACACTGGGATATCAATGTAAAAAAGTAGTTTGAGGTCAATAACATTTGGAAAACCCAGTCCAAGTGGCTCAAGTGTTGTCTGCAGTCTCCTTTGTCTTGCTGAGGCCCTCACCTACCCTTCTGAAAAAAAAGATGAAGTGAAATTGATGTGATGCGATCACTTAAATGTCAAGCAGAGCAGAGGAGAGGCCCCCATGTGAACCTCGTCAGCAGCAAATGCCAGAATGGCAAAGGTCACTCATTCTTGTTCAAGAAAAGGCAGCCAGTGAGGTCTCTTGGAGAAACTGCCAACAGAATCCTCCCAGCATGATAGAAAAACAGCTGTGTGGAGCTGTGTGGAGCACCAGTGGTGCCAAGCACGGTGCATCCCTGCCTCTCGGGAAGTTGTGTTCCGAGGGGGTATGTGGTCCAACACAGATATGGACAGATCTGTGTTGCTCATCATGGAGGCTTCAGGCCCTGGTCCAGCTACCTGAACTGAGTGTTTCTGGTCCTCTTGACAACTTTACAATGCAGATATTATATCGTTGCTTCAGAGGTGAGAATCCAAGTCACATGGTAATGCAATGATCATGTCTAGTCAGTGGCAGGTCCAGGATTCAAACCCAGTCTGCTGTCAAGCCTGGGCTCCCTCTGCCATGACCCAACTCTCACTATACCAGAAGCTGGGGAGGCCTAAGCTCTGGTCCTGCCTATGGGAAACAGCATTTATGGAAGGAGTAACAGGATACTGGGGACATAGCCCTGGGGTGGTTTTTCTCCCAAACATCAACTTCATAGGGACAATCACAATTTCTAGTTTGTCTCCTGCTAAATCCTTAGCTTCTAAGACAGTGCCTGGCAATTAGTATCCAACGGACGGTTGCATGCAAGGATGGACAGGGGCCTGTGTTGCGGACCTGGACCTACCACTAGCTCGTCAGCACACATCCCAGTACTGGCCTCAGTCTCACACCTGCAGCCTGAAGGCCCAAGTCAGACTGTGTATTCTGGGAGCCAGCTCCCCTCCAGCACGTTGGGTAGCTTCCCTGTTTGCCACCGGGGACTCCGGGGCAATGCTATTGGACTAGTTCCTTTCTTCCCCCATTCCCATCCCCAGCCCTGGAAAAACACAAACACCCAGACTGCCAAGTTGTGCCCCCATGAGCCCAGTTAGGCATTCAGGTAAAGTATAGTATTCAGATAAGTTATGAATATGTCTGACCCCATGCTGGGTATGAGCTGCAGGCTTTGATCAACATTTAAAAGCAAAACGAAATACAACGTCTGAACTGACTTTGGAAAACCTATACTGAGTCCTCCCAAGGCAGGTGAAAAGCACAGTGGTTAAACATCCAGGCCCTGTAGCCAAACTTGCTGGGTTTGCCTCCTTACTGGCACAAGACAAGCCCTTCAATATCCTGAGCTCCTGCTTCTCCTTGCGACAATGGGAGCAACCGCCACCTCTCCAGGTGCTGCAAGAAGTTTCTGCTGAAGGAATGTCATAGCCAGGGCACGGTGGTCTGCCTGGAGCAAGGACTCAGCATGTCACTAACGGGAGGCCAGTAAAAACTGTCCAGTGAGTGGCAAGGTCCTCAGATTCAAGCTCAGCACCATTCCACTGAGAACAGGCAGGGGAATCCTTCTCTTGGGTTCACAGTGTCCTGGAGCTTTGTGAAGGGGGCTATCGTGTGAGATAGTAATCTGGGGCAGATGAGTCCTGGGACAGGTCGGGGTGTCACCTCTGCTGGGTGACCTAGGGCAAGGGGCTGACCGAGGGCATATACTGACAATAGGAAGTGGTCACCTCAATGCTGTACTGACTCCCAACCCAGAGAACATAGACAGGAAGGTGGTGTGGTCTCGGGACAGGTTCTCAGCTGGGCAGACTGTGGTGAAATCAGCTGCCTTGCCATTTTCAGGAACTCACACAAGATCTCCTGAAGATCTTTGTCAGATCAGAGAGCGTGGCTTTTCCCAGTAAGTGTCCTTCTTAGATGGTTTGTCCAAAAGCCTGTACACTCCACTCCCTCCAGGGATCTCCCTTCTCTCTCATCACTCATCATCCCTTTGTCTTGGAGGAACTTTTCTTCCACTCTGTTTTCCTGAGAGAGAATTTCGTCCTTCCTTCCACCATTGCTTCAAATCCTATTCTCCTCTTTCCTTTCTCAGTGAATCTTCGTCACCCTGCAGCCTGAATTATTAGCCATGGAAAAAGCAGTACCCTGTAAAGCAAAGGTATCTTACTATCCCTTCCCAGGAGGTGGGAGAGCATGTTACATTGCAAATGCTGAGTCCACCACAGAAAAGGGAAGGAAATGACACTGTATGGCGCTCACTGTGTCAAACACCAGACTGAGAGCCACGCATATATTAACTCACTTGACCTGTTTAACAGTTCCTTGAAGTAGTTACTTCACTCCCAGGAAGAAAAGGAGAGAGAGATTAAGTGCCTTTTCCAAGGTCACAGTCAATGGCCAGGCTAAAAAGGCAAACCCAGACAGTCTAGGACTAGAATCCTCCCTGCTTCATCTTGCTACTGCCTTTCAAACCAAACAAGACATGTTCCTTTACTAAAATACGGCAACAGTCACAGCATAATGTGTTTCTGTGGTCTGCAGTGGCCAGTTACTATGATCCATTCCTCCCCTCATCCCCAAAGTCTGGCTAGACTCTGTCACAGAGCAGAAACTCAGGGAGCGCTAGCTGAGGACAGGAATGAGCAGCCGCCCAGACTTGGTAGTGATGCCACAGTGTCTGTTCTGAGCTAAGACAGAGACTGCACCTGATTCCACATACATCTAAGGGAGTCTCAGGGAACACAGCCCCACCCAAGAAGCTGTCTCCTAAGAAGAAACGGGGCTGAGAGGGTGTCATATTTACCAATTCTGAGGACAGCAAAGACTGTCGCCAATACGCCCTACCTGAGGCCAGGGTGATCTACCACATCTGAGTGAGAACGAAGATGTCAGTATCCCTGGGCCCAACTGTCTCCAGTTCTAGGAGACTTTTTCAAACACTGAGCCCCAGATCTCCACACTGGGGTTACAGGTGCCTTTTGTAATGAAAGAAACATTACAAATTCTCTTACCAGTGCTGCCCGTATTCTTTTATTCAAACTCGACTTAATTCTACAGCAGGTAGAGCAAGAATAGAGTAAGAATAAAATCTTACTCTAAGTCTCGGTCTTTCATGGAGGCAAAGTGGCACTTGGCTTGTTGGTTTCAAACCTGAATGGACAATAGAATATTCTCAGGAGAGTTTTTAAAAATTCATCAACTACTTTGAATAATGACAAGTCACATGAACCCTCCCACAGATAACAATAATAAAACTTGATAAAATAATTTAAACAGAACACTATTTAAAAGTTCAGGGAAGGATCCAAAAGAAGACAGAGCTAGAGAGACATTTGCTTTTGGTGAGTTGCACTTGAAAGACGTAATTTTGGATTTGTAGCTTTGTGATCTGAGGTTGTTCTTCAATCCAGTCGCATGGCATAGAAAAGGAGAGTGGAAACTGAAACCTTACCAAATAGAGGTACTAGAGGTCAGAGTTCAAGATCAGAGAGTTTGTAGAGGAGAAATCTTGGAAGCAAACCATTGCTGACAACTAAATTACATAAGCATGAGGGAGACTCAGGCAGCATGGCAAAGAAACAGGAGAGAGAAGAAATAAATGAAAGAAAGAGCTACTCAGGGAACAATCTATGAACTTCATATTTTTTCAAACAAGTGCAGGTCCCAATCAGACAGAGCTCAGGAGGCAATCAGAAGAAAGATCAAGATTCATGGGTTTGAAGTATCAGAAGTCAAAACCCAAGGCTAGCAAACTGAAAATTGCAGGGAGGGGAAATTCCTACAAGAAAAGAAACCATAATGTAATCCCCATAGCTGTTAAAATCATTAACTGACCAACACATTACACAGTCAAAAAGGAGACCAAAGGTGTCAGCTAAATGATAGCATTTTGTCATTGCTGTTCACCCCTCAGTCATGTCCGACTCTTGGTGACCCCAGGAACTGCAGCACACCAGGCATCCCTGTCCTTCACTATCTCCTGGAGTTTGTTCAAACTCAGGTCCATTGAGTTGATGACACCATCTAACCATCTCATCCTCTGTCATCCCCTCCTCCTTTTAAAGGAGACCAAAGGTGTCAGCTAAATGATAGCATTTTGTCATTGCTGTTCACCCCTCAGTCATGTCCGACTCTTGGTGACCCCAGGAACTGCAGCACACCAGGCATCCCTGTCCTTCACTATCTCCTGGAGTTTGTTCAAACTCAGGTCCATTGAGTTGATGACACCATCTAACCATCTCATCCTCTGTCATCCCCTCCTCCTTTCCTCAGTCTTTCCCAGCATCAGGGTATTTTCCAATGAGTCGGTTCTTTGTATCAGGTGGACAGAGTATTGGAGCTTCAGCATCAGTCCTTCCAATGAATATTCAGGGTTGATTTCCTTTAAGATTGGCTGGTATGATCTCCTTGCAGTCCAAGGAACTCTCAAGAGTCTTCTCCAGCAGCACAGTTTGAAAGCATCAGTTTTTCAGCACACAGCCTTCCAACTCTCACATCCATATGTGACTACTAGAAAAACCATAACTTTGACTAGATGGACCTTTGATGGCAAAGTGATGACTGACTTTTAATACACTGTGTAGGTTTGTCATTGCTTTACTTCCAATGAGCAAGCATCTTTTAATTTCGTGGCTATAGTCACAAACCACAGTGATTTTGGAGCCCAAAAAAATAAAATCTCTCACTGTTTCCATTTTTTCCCCATCTGTTTGCCATGAAAGATGGGACTGTATACTATGATCTTAGCTTTCTGAATGCTGAGTTTGAAACCAGCTTTTTCATCCTCCTCTTTCACTTTCATCAAGAGGCTCTTTAGTTCCTCTTCACTTTCTGCCATTAGGGTGGTATCATCTGCATATCTGAGGTTATTGATGTTTCTCCCCACAATCTTGATTCTAGCTTGCAATTCATCCAGCCAGGCATTTCTCATGATGTATTCTGCATAGAAGTTAAATAAGCAGGGTGACAAAATACAGCTTTGATGTACTCCTTTCACAATTTGAAACAAGTCCATTGTTCCACATCCAGTTCTGACTGTTGTTTCTTGAGCTGCATATAGGTTTCTCAGGAGAAAGGATCAATATAAATTAATCTGAGGTATATAGAGGAAAAAGTTTGAAGAAAATGAAAAGACCTTCACAGATTTGTGAGACAGTAGTAGTTTGGGGTCCAACATACATGTTATTTGAATCTTAGAATGGTGAAAGAAAAATAAAGGAAAGAAGAAAATATTTAAAAGTAATAATGGCTCCCCAAAGTCTCAATTTTGGTTGAAAATATTAACTTACAGATCCAAAAACTCATGAACCCCAAATATAATAGAACTAAAGAAAACTCTTCTAGACATAAGCTTGCTTATTCAAAGTTATGAAAGCCAAAGAAAGAAAATTTTAAAGGCAGTCAGCAAAATTGGCAGGTAACAGTCTGTAGAAAAATAGTAAGAACAATGACTGATTTCTTATCATAAACAATGGAAGCCAAAGGAAATAGGAACAAAATAACTCAAGTGTCAAAAAGGGGAAAGAACTGCCAACCAAGGATATTGCAACCAGAATATTACTATTCTTTGAAACTGAAGGCAAAATAAAGACATTTTTGGAAAGCAAAAACTGATAATTTGTATTCGCCTCTCGTCTTTTCACGGCTATTTGTAAGGCCTCTTTGAGACAGAAAAAGGAGAAAAGCAAAGTAAAGGAGGCTTTTATAGCAACTCATGTAAGAGATGATGGTGGCTTGGTAGTAATAAAAGCTACTGGTGGAGAGTCTGGGGATAATCTGAAGCAATATCATATAGAATATCGTGTAAAATATGGGTATTAACTGTATAGCATAATATGCACTCAGAGGACCAGTTGATTAAGTGGTCTGTTTTCTGAAGAACAATCTTTGAACTTCATTCTCCATAGAAACTATACTTAATTGGCCATCTGTTTGATTCAGATTCACTGTCTCTTCACTATAAAGTTATGGCAACTTTAAAAAGAGTTACATTGGGATCAATTTCTTTTTATTGAGATCAGCTACAAAATACTTGTCAATTTTAAAAGCCTGTACTAAGTAATCTAAAGACCCAGTCACAGATCACTGAGAGGAAATATCTTGCCAATGAGTCTATCTAAACCACTGATGTGTTCTACACTTGTTTGGAAATAGATTTGCACCTCAGTGGGTAGTTTACCTTCCATGTGCTTTATCCCCCAAATGTATTTCCTTAAAGAGTAATTTTCTGCTCTTGTCCAGACCCCATGGCTTCTACTATAGATCTAGTTTGACGTGAAGGTTCTTGAGTCAGATAACCTTCAGTTACAAACAACTGGGAGATCTATGTGGGTTTAGATTTGATCAGAGTGCTTAATTTCCTGCATTGTATAGCTGGTGGCTCAGATGGTATAAAATCTGGCTCCAGTACAGATCACTGAGAGGAAATATCTTGCCAATGAGTCTATCTAAACCACTGATGTGTTCTACACTTGTTTGGAAATAGATTTGCACCTCAGTGGGTAGTTTACCTTCCATGTGCTTTATCCCCCAAATGTATTTCCTTAAAGAGTAATTTTCTGCTCTTGTCCAGACCCCATGGCTTCTACTATAGATCTAGTTTGACGTGAAGGTTCTTGAGTCAGATAACCTTCAGTTACAAACAACTGGGAGAACTATGTGGGTTTAGATTTGATCAGAGTGCTTAATTTCCTGCATTGTATAGCTGGTGGCTCAGATGGTATAAAATCTGGCTCCAGTGTAGGAGACCTGGGTTCGATCCCTGGGTTGGGAAGATCCCCTGGAGGAGGGCATGGCAACCCACTCTAGCATTCTTGCCTGGAGAATCCCCATATACAAAGGAGCCTGGTGGGCTACAGCCATGGGGTCACAGAGTCAGACATGACTGAATGACTAAGCACAGCACATAGAGAAGAAATTTAGGCACAAATCCTGCCTGCATCTATAAACAGAGAATTTCTGTTATTCTGTCAAGGCCCAAGGTAGACAACAAGTCACTTCTCAACTAGTAAGACCATTCTCATTTTTAGTTTGATTTCTTCCTTGACTGTGCATTCAACATTTCACCTACTGAATGTGAGAAATAAAGATTTAGGATAAATTTTTATCCTTCTAAAAGTATAACACTTATTAATAACATCAGGTCCCCATCTGTCTTTTAAAGGGAGTAAAGAAACAGAGTCAACTCAAACAATATCACATAAGGGAAAGAAATATATTTTTCTTGCTAACATGTTTCCAGGTAAGTTGAGAAGATGAAACCTTTGCAACTGAACTCTCAGAAACTTTCATTTCCTTAGGATTATACACCTTCTATTTTGCAACCTGTTTCATCAAAATTATCAGACTTAAGTTCCAAGAAAGAATCTCATATTGGCATATTTAAATTTTGTTATTTTCACAGAATCACTGCAATTTAATTTCAGTAAGTGAATTGCCATTGCTAGGTCAATAAAATATATTTGCTATTCAAATAATAAATTTTAGTGTATATCCTTAGAATTCTACTCAGATCTCTGGAGGAACTATTCATCAAAATGCAATGACTGCTACATTTCAAATCCCTATCTTGTTTATTAAGTCTGTATATAATAACCAACCCTTCATGACTCACAAGTAGGCACCTAATAAATATTTTTAAAATGGTGATACATGTTTTGAGGAAATTTAGATTATTCTAGTAACAGTTATTCTCTTTTACCTCCCCTGTGTGCTAAGTCACTTCAGTCATGTCTGACTCTTTGAACACCACGGACTGTAGCCCACCAGGCTCCTCTGACGATGGGATTCTCCAGGCAAGAATACTGGAGCGGGTTGCCATGACCTTCTCCAGGGAATCTTCATGACCAAGGCATCAAATCCGTGTCTCACACATCTTCTACACTGGCAGGTGAATTCTTTACCTCTATACCACTGTCAATGTGTAATATCATAATTTAGTGAGACAATAAATATGATGGAGAGAAAATGTTAATAACTTAAAAAAGAAAACCATAAAGTAAATCTGTGCTTACATGACAATATTTTATTTGTTGTTGTTATTCAGTCTACTATGTCCTTGAATTCCACCAATTAAATGTTAATTTGGGAGAACGATTGTCCTCTTTTTGTTGTTTGTTCACTAAATCATGTCCAATTCTTTGTGACCCCATGGATGGTAGCATGCCAGGCTCTCTTGCCCTTCACTTCCTCATGAAGTTTGCTCAAATTCATGTCCATTAAATCGGTGATGCTGTCTAACCATCTCATCCTCTGCAGCCCACTTCTCTTCCTGCCCTCAATCTTTCCCAGCATCAGGGTCTTTTCCAATGAGTTAGTTCTTCCCATCAGGTGGCCAAAGTATTGGAGCATCAGCTTCAGCAGCAGTCCTTCCAATGAATATCCAGGGTTGATTTCCTTTAGGATTGACTGGTTGGGTCTCCTTGCAGGCCAAGGGACTCTCAAGAGTCTTCTCCAATACCACATCAAAAGCATCAATTCTTCAGTGCTCTGCCTTCTTTATGGACCAAATCTCACATCCGTATGTGATTGCTGGAAAAAGCATAGTTTTGACAATACAGACCTCTGTCAGCACAGTGGTGTCTCTGCATTCCAAGGCATTGTTCACATTTATTGTAGCTTTCCTTCCAAGGAGCAGATGTCTTTTAATTTCATGGCTGCTTTCACTGTCTTCAGTGATTTTGGATTCCAGGGAAATAACTGTGTACTTTAATGAACATATTATTATGATCTCTTTGGGCTATGGTATTTTACTAATTGGAATCATACTTTTATAGTTTAAATTCACTTTAAATACTGATTTAAATTATAGATTACAATGGTATTTCCTGAATTTGTATTTTGTGACAAATTGAGGACAAAATTGCATTAATTTGTAAGCATAAACCTTATATATTTAATAATCCCTTGAAATAATTTTTGATGTACCAGTTAATTGTCTTGGTTAGTTAGGTAGAATAATTGCTATAGAAATGACAAACTATCACTGGCTTAATGCCATAAATTTCTATGGACAGAAGAGCCTGGTGGGCCAACAGTCCCTGGGGTCTCAAAGAGTCGACACGGTTGAGCAACTGAGCACCAGCACCAGATAGAAAAGTGTGTAGATTCTGAAGGCTTACAAAGTATTCACAAAGTGAACACATTTTTTAATTTCCTCCCAGATCGAGAAATAGATTATCATCAGCTTCCCCTAAAACCCAGTTATGCCCCATCCCAATCACAGTCCCCTCTTTCCTATGCAAATATTGCCACCAACTCTTAATCCTGATGCCATAGATAATAGTTTTGCCATTAAAGAATACTGAACTATAGCATACATATAGAAACGCATATAAATCACATAGAAAGCTATGAATTTTCACAAAATGGAAGCACGTATGTAGTCAACACTCAGATTAAGTTAACAGAAAATACAAAGCAAAACAAAACATAGCCAGGATCCCCAAAGTCCTCACTATTGTAGCTTGTAACATCTCTTTCTGAATTTTATATAGATGGAATCATAATAACAGGCATTTCTTTGTGTCTCCCTTCCTCATTTCAATATTATTTTTGAGAGTCACTCATGTTTTTGCATGTAGATATGGTTTATTTTCACTTCTGTATGCATTTTACTAATAATCTGAAATGTATTTGTCCTTTTTGTTATTAGTGGGCATCAGGGTTAGTGTCTATTTCAGTTCAGTTCAGTTCAGTTGCTCAGTCGTGTCCGACTCTTTGCGACCCCATGAATCGCAGCATGCCAAGCCTCCCTGTCCATCACCAACTCCCGGAGTTCACTCAGACTCATGTCCATCGAGTCCATGATGCCATCCAGCCATCTCATCCTCTGTCGTCCATCCCCTTCTCCTCCTGCCCCCAATCCCTCCCAGCATCAGAGTCTTTTCCAATGAATCAACTCTTCGCATGAGGTGGCCAAAGTACTGGCGTTTCAGCTTTAGCATCATTCCTTCCAAAGAAATCCCAGGGCTGATCTCCTTCACAATGGACTGGTTGGATCTCCTTGCAGTCCAAGGGACTCTCAAGAGTCTTCTCCAACACCACAGTTCAAAAGCATCAATTCTTCAGCGCTCAGCCTTCTTCACAGTCCAACTCTCACATCCATACATGACCACAGGAAAAACCATAGCCTTGACTAGATGGACCTTAGTCAGCAAAGTAATGTCTCTGCTTTTGAATATGCTGTCTAGGTTGGTGGCTCTCAAGAGTCTTCTCCAACACCACAGTTCAAAAGCATCAATTCTTCAGCGCTCAGCCTTCTTCACAGTCCAACTCTCACATCCATACATGACCACAGGAATGACCATAGCCTTGACTAGACAGACCTTTGTTGGCAAAGTACTGTCTCTGCTTTTGAATATGCTATCTAGGTTGGTCCTAGCTTTTCTTCCAAGGAGTAAGCGTCTTCTAATTTCATGGCTGCAATCACCACTAGGCAGGGTCTGATGCTTGTTTGAGTTCTGGTGTGTGAGTTTGATTTTTTTTCTTTCCTCTTTACAGTGAGATTCAACAGCCAAAGGAATCACCACCAGCTTCTAAAGCCTCAGCAGCCTCACAGTTGGATGAGCTGATGGCCCAACTGTGTGAGATGCAGCATCAGGTAAGCACAGTCCTGTGGTGCAGCCCGCAGGGCTTCTCACTGGGGGCCTCCGCCCTGCCCTCCCGCTTTAGAAACTCTCCCAAGTCCTTACTGATCCTCCGGACTCAATTTAGCCCAGTGGATGCGCTCACGGAAGTGTAGCTGATTTACAGTGTGTTGTATTTGTTTCCGGTGTTCAGCTGAATGATTCAGTTCTGTATCTCCATCTATATCTCTATCTAACTTTTTTCTGTTAGAGGTTATTACAAAATATTGAGCACGGTTCCCTGTGCTGTACAGTGGTAGGTCCTTGCTGGTTATTTGTTGTATATATAGTAATGTGTCCATTGTAATCCCAAACTCCTAATTTATCCCTCCCACCCGTTACCCCCAAATGTGCTAAGCAGCTTCAGTCATGTCCAACCCTCTGCGACCCCATGGACCGTAGCCCACCAGGCTCCTCTGTCCACAGGGTTTTCCAGGCCAGAGGACTGGAGTGGGTGTCGTTTCCTCCTCCGGGGATCTTCCCGACCCAGGGATCTTCCCGACCCAGGGAGCGAACCCTCGTCTCTCACATTTCCGGTGTTGGTGCCACCTGGGAAGCCTTTTACCCCCTTGGTGACCATACTTTTTTTTTTTTTGATCCACACAGTCAAAGGCTTTGGCATAGTCAATAAAGCAGAAAGCAAGATGGTAGGAGGGATGAAAACACGTTTAGAATCAAACCCCATACCCACCATAGACACTCAGAGGGGTCAAACAAACCTTGGGCCCACCAGGACCCAGATGACCCACAGAGACTAAGCTAGAACTGTGTTTGAGTGTCTCCTACAAAGGTATCGGTCAGCAGCGGCCTGCTGCAGGGGCAGGAGCTCTGGGTGCAGCAGATCTGGGTATGGCATAAGCACTCTTGGAGGAGGTTGCCATTAACGCCACCATAGAGCCGCCAGAGCTTACACAGAACTGAGCACTGGGCACTCTTGGAGGGCACAAACAGAACCTGTGTGCGCTAGGACCCAGGAGAAAGGAGTAGTGACCCCCCACAAGAGACTGACCCAGACTTGCCCGTGAGTGTCCAGGAGTCTCCAGCAGAGGCGTGGGTTGATGGTGGCCTGCTACAGGGTTGGGGGCACTGAGTGTAGCAGTATTGCATGGGACCTTTTGAAAGAGGTTGCCATTATCTTCATTATCTCCACCATAGTTTGGCCTCAGGTCAAATAACAGGGAGGGAACATAGCCCCATCCTTCAACAGAAAATTGGATTAAAGATTTACTGAGCGTGGCCCTCTCTCATCAGGAAAAAAAACCCAGTTTCCCCCTCAATCAGTCTCTCCCATCAGAAAGCTTCCATAAGCTTCTTATCGTTATCCATCAGAGGGCAGACAGAATGAAAACCACAATCACAGAAAACTAACCAAACTGAACACATGGACCATAGCCTTGTCTAACTCAGTGAAACTATGAGCTATGCCACATAGGGCCACCCAAGATGGACAGATCATGGCGGAGAGTTCTGACAAAACGCGGTCCACTGGAGAAGGGACTGGCAAACCATTTCAGTATTCTTGCCTTGAGAACCCCGCCAACAGCAAGAAAAGGCAAAAAGATAGAACCCTGAAAGATGAACTCCCAGGTTGATAGATGCCCAAAATGCTATGGGAGATCAGTGGAGAAATAATTCCAGAAAGAGTGAAGAGACTGAGCCAAAGCAAAAACAACACCCAGCTGTGGATGTGACTGGTGATGGAAGTAAAGTCCGATGCTATGAAGAACAATTTTTCATAGAAACCTGGAATGTTAGATCCATTAATCAAGGCAAATTGAAAGTGGTCAAACAGGAGATGGCAAAAATGAACATCGGCATTTTAGGGATCAGAGAGCCAAAATGGACTGGAATGGGTGAATTTAACTCAGAGGACCATTATATCTACTACTGTGGGCAAGAATACCATAGAAGAAATGGAGCAGCCATCATAGTCAATAAAAAGTCCAGAATGCAGTATGGCTGCAATCTTAAAAACGGCAGAATGATCTCTGTTCATTTCCAAGGCAAATCATTCAATGTCACAATAATCCAAGTCTATGCCCCGACCAGTTAAATGGTTCTATGAAGACCTACAAGACCTTCTAGAACTAAAATCTAAAAAAGATGTCCTTTTCATTATAGGGGACTGGAACGCAGAAGTAGGAAGTCAAGAAATACCTGGAGTAAGAGGCTAATTTGGCTTTGGAGTACAGAATGAAGCAGAGCAAAGTCAAATAGACTTTTGTCAAGAGAACACACTGGTCATAGCAAACACCCTCTTCCAACAACACAAGCGAAAACTCTACACATAGGCATCACCAGATGGTCAATACTGAAATCAGATTGATTATATTCTTTGCAGCCAAAGATGAAGAAGCTCTATACAGTCAGAAAAAACAAGACTGGGAGCTGACTATGGCTCAGATCATAAACTCCTTATTGCCAAATTCAGACTTAATTGAAAAAAGTAGGGAAATCCAATAGACCATTCAGGTATGATCTAAATCAAATCCCTTACAATGGGAGTGACAAACAGATTCAAGGGATTAGATCTGATAGACAGAGTGCCTAAAGAACTATAGACAGGAGTTTGTAACACTGTACGGGAGACAGGGATCAAGATCATCCCCAAGAAAAAGAAATGCAAAAAGGCAAAATGGTTCTCTGAGGAGGCCTTACAAATAGCTGAGAAAAGAAGAGAAGTGAAAAGCAAAGGAGAAAAAGATATACCTATATGAATGCAGAGTTCCAAAGAATAGCAAGGAGAGATAAGAAAGCTTTCCTCAGTGATCAATGCAAAGAAATAGAAGAAAACAGTAGAATGGGAAAGACTAGAGATCTCTTCAAGAAAATTAGAGATACCAAGGGAACATTTCAGGCAAAGATGGGCACAATAAAGGACAGAAATGGTATGGACCTCACAGAAGCAGAAGATATTAAGAAGGGGTAGCAAGAATACACAGAAGAACTATACAAAAAAGATCTTCATGACTCAGAGAATCATGATGGTGTGATCACTCACCTAGAGCCAGACATCCTGGAATGTGAAGTCAAGTAAGCCTTAGGAAGCATCACTATGTACAAAGCTAGTGGGGTTGATGGAATCCCAGTTGTACTATTTCAAATCTTAAAAGATGATGCTGTGAAAGTGCTACACTTAGTATGCCAGAAAATTTGGAAAACTCAGCAGTGAACACAGGACTGGAAAAGGTCAGTTTTCATTCCAATTCCAAAGAAAGGCAATGCCAAAGAATGTTCAAACTACTGCACAATTGGACTCATTTCACATGCTAGCAAAGTAATGCTCTGATGGCTCAGAGGTTAAAGCGTCTGCCTCCGGTGTGGGAGACCCGGGTTCAATCCCTGGGTCAGGAAGATCCCCTGGAGAAGGAAATGGCAATCCACTCCAGTGTTCTTGCCTGGAAAATCCCATGGACGGAGAAGCCTAGTAGGTTACAGTCAACGGGGTCACAAAGAGTCGGACAGGACTGAGTGACTTTACCAATCACCAATGCTCAAAATTCTCCAAGCCAGGCTTCAACAGTACATGAACCATGAACTTCCAGATGTTCAAGCTGGATTTAGAAAGGGCAGAGGAACCAGAGATCAAATTGCCAACATCTGCTGGATCATGGAAAAAGCAAGAGAATTCCAGAAAAACAACTACTTCTGCTTTATTGATTAGGCCAAAATCTTTCACTTGCGGATCACAACAAACTAGAAAATTCTTAAAGAGATGGGAATACTAGGCCACCTGACCTGCCTCCTGAGTGCAAGTCAATCTGTATGCAAGTCAAGCAGCAACAGTTAGAAATGGACATGGAACAAATGACTGATTCCACTTCTGGAAAAGAGTACATCAAGGCTGTATGTTGTCACCCTGCTTATATAACTTATACGTGGAGTACACCATGAGAAATGCTGGATTGGATGAACACAACCTGGAATCAAGACTGCTGGGAGAAATATCAATAACCTCAGATATGCAGATTACACCACCCTTATGGCAGAAAGTGAAGAACTAAAGAGTCTCTTGATGAAAGTTGAAAGAGGAGAGTGAAAAAGTTGGCTTAAAACTCAGCATTCAGAAAACTAAGATCATGGCATCCAGTCCCATCACTTCATGGCAAATAGATGAGAAACAATGGAAATAGTGAGAGACTTTATTTGAGGGGGTGGCTCCAAAATCACTGCAGATAGTAACTGCAGCCATGAAATTAAAAGACACTTTCTCCTTGGTAGGAAAAAAGTTATGACCAACCTAGACAGCATATTAAAAAGCAAAGACATTACTTTGCCAACAAAATCCATCTAGTCAAAGCTATGCTTTTTCCAGTAGTCATGAATGGATGTGAAAGTTGGACTTAAAGAAAGCTGAGTGCTGAAGAACTGATGCTTTTGAAGACTCTTGAGAGTCCCTTAGACAGCAAGGAGATCCAACCAGTCCATCCTAAAGGAGATCAGTCCTGGGTGTTCATTTGAAGGACTGATTTTGAAGCTGAAACTCCAATACTTTGGACATCTGATGCGAAGAACTGACTCATTTGAAAAGACTCTGATGCTGGGAAAGATTGAAGGCAGGAAGAGAAGGGGATGACAGAGGATGAAGACGGTTGGATGGCATCACTGACTCAATGGACATGAGTCTGAGTAAACTCCGGGAATTAGTGACGGACAGGGAGCGGCATGCTGCAGTCCATGGGGTTGCAAAGAGTTGGACTTGACTGAGTGACTGAAGTGAACTGAACTGAACTGAACTTTCACATATGTAAAACAACTCAGGAAATGTGCATCAAATACTGTTATCTAGGTACCCAGAGAGTAACTAAAGCAGAAGATATGAGGGAAGGCCTCATAGAGTCCTGTTGATTACAGCCTTATATTCATTCAGCCATATATTATACCCAATATTATAAATAGACGTTAAGAATAATAGTGATAGTCCACTTACAATTAAGTGCTTTTATGCTCTTCAAGGAGCATTTACATCAGTTACATGGTCTGATCTCTCAACTACTATTAAATTGGCAAGATAGCTACTACTGTTGAGGAAACAAGCCCAGAGAAGTTAAACTAACAACAGGAAACAGAGGCAAGCTGGCATGACTGTGGGTTTTCTGACTTCTAAATTAAACACCTGAGCAGGTTAAAACGAATGATAATGCCCAGGTCGTAGAGTTGTTCTAGAAAGTAATAAAAATCAATCTTCCCATGGCAGGTTTGGAGTCACAATTATGGTTTTAAGGACCTTTTTCTGTTTCTTAGTATTAAGATATTTCTTGGACTCAAGGACATATCCAATGCTCCAATCCAAACTAAACTTTAAAAACCAAGACAGCAAAGTGAAACTTGCTCTTAGCCTCACTTCCCTGCTGTTGAGAATGCTTAACAACCTCAGCTAAGAAACTGGGCCTAGCAAAGAGCCCCACAAAAACAAAACAAAACAAAACAATGAGGCATCTTAGTACCACTCTGCGTTTTAGTGTCAAAGCTTCGCATGGACCTTTTAGATGTGCTAAAGGGCTCTCTATCCAGGGTCTTTTCCAATAAGTGGTGCAGGTCACACCCACAAGGTGTCCCTCCCAGCTCTTAATTTCTTCTGCACATTATTTTTTCCATTTTGACAGCACTTATATGCACCTTATATATCTTTCTACTCCCATATGGACTAGCACAGATACTGCCACATAATCAACATTCAATAAATGTTTGATAAATGACTAGATGATGAGATTACACTCTACTTAATAAAGTTATCTAAACATTTTTCTGGGGCTTCCCTGAGGACTCAAGTAAAGAATCCACCTGCCAATACTGAGGACATGGGTTTGATCTCTGATGCAGGACAAGTAAGCCCAATGCCTACTGAAGCGTGCATGCCTAGAGCCACGCTCCACAACAAGAGAAATCACTGCAGTGAGCAGCCTGTGCACCGCAACCAGAGAGTAGCCCCAGCTCAGCCAGCTGGAGAAGGGCTGAGCACAGCAGCAAAGACCCAGCACAACCATAAATAAATTAAATGAATCTTTTAAAAAAATCAAATAAAATTTTCCTTTTGAAACATTTTTAGTACCAAAAAAAAAAAATCCATATAAAGAGAATCACAGTATAACCCCCATGTAGCTTAATAGATTTAGCAACTGCATGTTTTTAATAAAGAGTTTAGTGATTCGTTTCTTATTAAAAATGGAATAAAGAGCTTTGTATTCATTGCTCTAGAATTATCTAATTAATCCTTGGGTGCCAAAGTACCTGGGCAGAGTTTTCAGAGTTCAGTGTGATCTCTAAGCAGAGATAACTCAGTTCCAGACTCCTAAGTAAAACAGGTTGGGATTCTTTGGTAGTCCAGTGGCTAAGACTCTGAGCTTCCAATGCAGGAGGCCCGCGTTTAACCACTGGTCAGGAAACTAGATCCCACATGCCATGACCAAAGACCCCATTTGCCGCAAACTAAGACCTGGCACAGCCAAATAAATAAATATTTTTAAAAAGAAAAATAAAACTGCTGACTTTGGATACCTTGTTCCAGACCTTTGTATAACAATCCCCCCCCCCATTAAAATTTAGCTGCCCCATCTTCCATATCTATCTCCCATTACATCTCTCTATTTCAGTTCAGAGATATACGTACTAAAATAACTATACGGCTTTTCTTTGACACACACACATATATATGCTAGTAGTATATGATATATGATATAGGTCACATATACCATATAAGATACATGCATATATCTACTATATGAGGTATATCATCTATGTGTGTGCTAAGTCACTTCAGTCGTGTCCAACTTTTTGTGACGCCATGGGCTGTAGCTCACCAGGCCCCTCTGTCCGTAGGTTTCTCTAGGCAAGAATACTGAAGTGGGTTGCCATGCCCTCTTCCAGGGGATCTTCCCCAGCCAGGGACAAACCTGTGTCTCTTGTGTCTCCTCTATTTGCAGGCAGGTTTTTTACCACTAGTGCCATCTGGGAAGCCTGAGGTATACCATATATGTGTATAAAATGTAATATTCCAGACATATTCATTATAAAAACTCTTCACCAGCTTGGAATATGTGAACCTCCTTAAAGTGATAAAAGGCATTTACCAAAAAGCAACAACAAACTTCATACTTAACAGTGAAACATTAAAAAATATTTACATTAGGGTCAAGATAAGGATGCCTATCACTGTTTCTATACAACAGTGTACTAGAGGTTGTAACAAGTGCAGAAAGAGGTCCTAACAGATATAAGCAAAAATATTAAAAGTATAAGGATTTTTAAATTGAACTATAGCTGATTTACAATAACATATATTAGTTTCAGGTGTTCAACATAGTGATTCAATATGTTTATAGATTATTTTGCAGGGGACATAGATTCAGTCCTTGAGAAGATTCCACATACCGCTGGCAACTAAGCCTGCATGCCACAGCTACTGAATGGGCATGCTGCAACTACTGAAGCCCAAAGCCCACACACAGCAGGAAAGGCCCAGTACAGCCAAAAATAAATGAATACTTCTTAAAGTTATTACAAAATAATGGTTATATTTCCCTGTGTTGTACAATATGTCCTTGCGGCTTATCGTTTTACAGAGGGCTTCCCTCATAGCCCAATTGGTAAAGAATCTGCCTACAATGCAGGACACCCAGGTTCAGTTCCTGGGTTGGGAAGATCCCTTGGAGAAGGAAACGGCAACCCACCCTAGTATTCTTGCCTGGAGAATCCCACGGACAGAGAAGCCTGGGGTCACAAGAGTGGGACTTGACTAAAGGACAACAACAAATCCCATGTGTTTATCTTGTCCCCCCCCACTTCCCTCCTCCCAATGGTAACAACTAGTTTGTTCTCTATATCTGCAAGTTTGTTTCTTTTCTGTTATATTCTCTAGTTGGTTAATTTTTTAGATTCTACACACAAGTGATAACATAGAATATTTGTCTTCTCTGTCTGACTTATTGCACTAACCATAACACTCTCTAGTTCTATCCACCTTGTTGCAAATGACAGAATTTCATTCTTTTTTATGTCTAAATAATATCCCATTGTATGGATATACCACTTCTGTATCTATCCATCTGTTGGTTGGCACTTTAGTAACCTCCATATTTTAGTAATTGTAAATAATGCTGCAATGAATATTGCAGTGCAGGTATCTTTTCAAATTAGTATTTTGTGGGTAGGTTGTTGTTTTTGTTTTTGTTTTTTTGATAGATACCCAGGAGTAGAATTGCTGGGTCATATGGTAGCTCTACTTTTAGTTTTTTGAGGAACCTTCATACTGTTTTCCATAGTGCTTGCACCAGTTTATGTTCTCACCAACAGTTTACGTTTCCTTTTCTCCACATCCTTGCCAACATCTGCAATTCGTGGTCTTTTTGATGATGGCCATTCTGACAGGTGTGAAGTGATCTCATTATGGGTTTGTCTGCATATCTCTGATGATTGTCAATGTTGAGCATCTTTCCATGTGCCTGTTGGCCATCTGCATGCCTTTTTTGGGTAAATGTCTACTCTGATCTTCAGCCCATTTTTTTATTGGATTGTTTGTAGTTTTTTGGTATTGAGATGTGTGAGCTGTTTATATATTTTGGATATTAACCCCCAGTAGTCACATCATTTGTAAAGATTTTCTCTAATTCAGTAGGTTTTCTTTTCATTTGTCAATGGTTTACTTTGCTGTGCAAATGCTTACATTAGGTCATTAGTCCTTTTATTTCTGAATTTATTTTTGTATATGGCATAAGGAAATTTTCTAATCTCATTCTTTTACAAGCAACTGTCCAGTTTTCCCAGCACCACTTATTGAAGAGACTGTCTTTTCTCCATTGTATATGCTTGCCTCCTCTGTCATAGATTAATTGACCGTAAGGGCATGAGTTTATTTCTGGCTCTCCATTCTGTTCCTTCGGAGAAGGCGATGGCACCCCACTCCAGTACTCTTGCCTGGAAAATCCCATGGACAGAGGAGCCTGGTAGGCTGTGGTCCATGGGGTCGCAAAGAGTCAGACAAGACTGAGCGACTTTCCTTTCACTTTTCACTTTCATGTATTGGAGAAGGAAATGGCAACCCACTCCGGTGTTCTTGCTGGGAGAATCCCAGGGACAGGGGAGCCTGGTGGGCTGCCGTCTGTGGGGTCACACAGAGTTGGACACGACTTAAGTGACTTAGCAGCAGCAGCAGCAGCATTTTGTTCCTTTGATCTATGCATTCCTTTTTTTGTGTGCCAGTATAAAGACATAAGGATTTTAAAAGAAGAAACAAATTATCCTTACTCACAGAGGATAAGAATGTCTGAAGAAAAAAATCCAAAAACTTTTCAGGTAATCTATTGGAACCAGCAAAAATTTCCAACAAAGTTGTGCCTACAAGATCAAAATACTAAAATAAATATTGTTCTAATAAGTCAGCAATAATAAAATACAATTTTCAAAATATAGCACTTATAATAGCAATAAAAACGAAAAGATTTTAAGTGACTTAGCAGCAGCAGCAGCAGCATTTTGTTCCTTTGATCTATGCATTCCTTTTTTTGTGTGCCAGTATAAAGACATAAGGATTTTAAAAGAAGAAACAAATTATCCTTACTCACAGAGGATAAGAATGTCTGAAGAAAAAAATCCAAAAACTTTTCAGGTAATCTATTGGAACCAGCAAAAATTTCCAACAAAGTTGTGCCTACAAGA
This sequence comes from Madoqua kirkii, assembly GCA_006408675.1. Classification (NCBI taxonomy): domain Eukaryota; kingdom Metazoa; phylum Chordata; class Mammalia; order Artiodactyla; family Bovidae; genus Madoqua; species Madoqua kirkii. The sequence goes on along the minus strand of SJYC01116947.1, from coordinate 781 downwards.
TCAAAATACTAAAATAAATATTGTTCTAATAAGTCAGCAATAATAAAATACAATTTTCAAAATATAGCACTTATAATAGCAATAAAAACGAAAAGATTCTTAGGATAAGATGAGAGATACCTAGATCACACAGAGAAGTGTAAGAGAATACATATTCGGCAAATATTATAAAACATATTGAAAACCATTTTTAAAAGACCTAAGCAGATGGATACTACACTAATCGTGATGATGTCATCACTAATCTAGAGCCAGACATCTTGGAATCTGAACTTAAGTGGGCCTTAGAAAGCATCACTACAAACAAAGCTAGTGGAGGAGATGGAATTCCATGTGAGCTGTTTCAAATCCTGAAAGATGATGCTGTGAAAGTGCTACACTCAATATGCCAGCAAATTTGGAAAACTCAGCAGTGGCCACAGGACTGGAAAAGATCAGTTTTCATTCCAATACCAAAGAAAGGCAATGAAAAAGAATGCTCAAACTACCACACAATTGCACTCATCTCACATGCTAATAAAGTAATACTCAAAATTCTCCAAGCCAGGTTTCAGCAATACTTGAACTGTGAACTCCCTGGTGTTCAAGCTGGTTTTAGAAAAGGCAGAGGAACCAGAGATCAAATTGCCAACATCCACTGGATCATGGAAAAAGCAAGAGAGTTCCAGAAAAACATCTGTTTCTGCTTTATTGACTATGCCAAAGCCTTTGACTGTGTGGATCACAATAAACTGTGGAAAATTCTGAAAGAGATGGGAATACCAGACCACCTGACCTGCCT
>SJYC01116945.1:0-37494 GCA_006408675.1 Madoqua kirkii | reverse complement strand
GGGGGGTGAGAAAGTGCGCGTGCGTGTGCACGTGCCCAGGGGGCAGCAGAAGGCCAGTGCACAGAAGAAAGCTAAAGGCTTCTGACTAGTCATTATCTCCAGGCCAGAACCTTCCAGTCCCTAAATGGGACTCTTCCAAACAGTCAGACTCTCTCTGTATAATGAAGTGCTCCCTGATTATCCTGATGATATACCAAAAGACTAGGGCCCAGGATGATCCATCTGCTGCCAACTCTGATTCCTTGTTCAACTCCCCCGTGGAAATGAGGATGTCCCTGCAGCTCCCCTTCCGCCTCCCTTCCCCAGTTTGATTCGCATCCCTAGAGGACCCTGCTCCTGCGGGGGTTGAACTGAAAGGACAATGACAACAACAGTTTATTAATTGGACTAATGAGAGGCTTAGGCAGGGAGAGAAAAAGAAGCTGAAAGAGTAAGAAGGAAGATGATAAAGACAGGAATATCTACAGCACAGGAGTTCAGAACCAGATTTCAAACTGGAACCAGCAACTCACTTTCTATGTACCTGGGGAGTGAGCAGGCAGGGATTTGAAGGATGGCTTTACAAGACTCACACTTTTTATAGGGAACATGGTCACATACCATCCCATGTCCTAAAAGCCTGTGCTCTGGGCACTTTATTGTTTGCTTGTTATTAATATGTATGTGGCTGTATGTGGCTGTGTTGAGTCTCAGTTGCTGTACAGAGGATCTTCCATCTTCCTTGTGACATACGGGATCTTTAGTTGCAGCATGTGAACTCTTACTTATGGTGGGTGGGATGTAGTTCTCTGTCTAGGAAATTGGACCTGAGTCCCCTGCATTGGGGACACAGGGTATTAGCCACTGGACCACCAGAGAAGTCCCTACTTAATTGTTTTAGTAAATTTATTTCAGTTAATCTTCACAAGAGCCATATGAGATGGGAATTTCTTACATTCCTTTTTCCCCTGGAGGAAGAAGTGGCAACCCACTCCAGTATTCTTACCTGGAAAATTCCATGGACAGAGGAGCCTGGCGGGCTGCAGTCCGTGGGGTTGCAAAAAGTCGGACACGACTGAGTGACTGAGCACACAGCTCAGGTAGGTGGAGAACAGGAGTTTTCATTGCCTCCCTTAATCTCCCTTTGCTCCAAGCTCCTGCAGGCATCTTACCTAAAAGAAGGCTAGCTGCAGAAATGGTGAGACATCATTATTGTCTAGGGGAAACTACAGTTTGACATAGAAGATAAGGACAGCCATGAGCTTTAGCCTGTGAGCTGAAGCCTAACCAAGCAAGCCTAGGGGATAAATTGCCAGGACCTGGAGCTAGAAGCTTATATTGGATGCAACTGCAAGGGTTCCTTCAGGACAAGCTAAATCCGGCTCACTGCCCTCTTCAGGCAGAGGTTTGAGGGAGTTGCTAACAGCATGAAGTTTTCCTCAACATTTTAAGATCTAAAATAATTTTTTTAAAAAATGTTTTGCTGTCCACGAGGCTGACAGGATAATCTGCACCGGTAGCTGTGTCCTTCCTGTTTGTCCTTCTGAAGCAGTTCCAGCTGACCAGCCACTGGGAACCTGCTGCTTAAGCAGCTGGTAATGGGCTGCAAAAACAACATGAGGAGGGCCTGGCAGGCAGGGGTCAGTGCCCTCCCGGGACTGAGGGCCTTGCCTTGCTGATAGGAGCCAAGGAATAGAGACAGGGGAGCACAGCTGATGTGTGCATGTCTAGCTGCCTTCTGCTCTGGGGTTCTTTTTGTGTGTGTGTGCAAAAAATAGGAAATGCTTACAAGGCAAGTTCAAATCATATGGAAGAATATAAAGTATAAACTGAAACTCCTCTTCCCAGATCTCCCACTCATGACTGCTATTTGCTGTCTATCTTTTCATATATTTTTCTGCCAAATCTTGGCATACCTATGAGCTTACATTTTTAATTTTTTATTATCTAATATAAAATGGGAGAGATATGTTGACCTTCAACTTGATAACAAGCTTTTCAAAATTCAATACAATTTACCCTCCTACCAAGAGTGTATAAAAGGGTACATTTCCTCCCATCCTAGCCAACAGCGACTTATTTTGTAGTGGAAAAAAAGTGCTAGTATGTAAACTGTAAAAATATCTCTCCTGGAACTTCCCTGGAGGTCCAGAGGTTAAGACTTCAAGCTTCCACTGCAGAGACCTTGGGTTCCATCCCTGGTCAGGGAACTAAGATCCCACATGCTGCATGGTTCAGCCAAAAGTAAAAACAAAACCAAAAAAACCTCTCCCACTTGTTTCCTTTCCTTCTGTCCTTTCACCTGTGCTGTGCTGTAGTAAGTCTCTTCAGTCGTGTCCAACTCTTTGCGACCCCATGGACCCACTAGGCTCCTCTGTGTAGGAGTGAGTTGCTATGCCCTCCTCCAGGGGATCTTCCCAACCCAGGTGTTGACCCGAGCCAGCCTCTTATGTCTCCTGCATTAGCAGGCAGGTTCTTTATCTCTAGCAACATCTGGGAAACCTGTCCTTTCTCCTACTTTCTATTAAATTCACAACCTCTGACTCATACACATTACAGAATTCCAAAGGTTTGTCAGCCAATGAAAAAACAAAGGGAGGGGGATTTTATGGCTCATCAACTGGCATACACAGAGATGCAATCCTCTGTAAAAGGTGATGTCAACCCATCACCTATATTAACTGGAGTTCAAGTGTACAGCTCTTTGACCTACCAAAAAAAAAAAAGTATGTTCAAGACTTCTTGCTAAGTTTGGGATCTCATTTGATCATCAGATAATCATGCAGTTTAAAAAAGCAGGCGTTATTTCCCTATTTTAGAGATGATAAAAAGGAGATTAACAAATGTGGGCGATGGTGCCTAAGGTCACAGCGCTAGTCAAAATACTGCTAAATCAGTATTCTCCCTCTTATGCTACATCCACAGGTTTTGTATTTGTGTAAATATAGGTGTGTGTGTATGAACAATAAGTGCACAGTGTAATTTGTGAGCACATATTTAGATCACACCCTGTTTTATACCAACAGACATACATAGGTATAATCTCTATGTGTATAATACTGATACAGTGTTTCTAAAATGTAGTAGATTTTATATGTATTGTGTTCAGGAGACACTAAGAGGTGGTTTAAAAATAAAACCCCACCTAAATGTCACCTGGCAGGCCCTGACAAATTCCTGACAAAAGTATATCAAGTACTACAGCGTGGCAAAAACAACACTGCTGTATGTTACATGTGTAAGTAGTTAAGAGAATAAAGCCTAAGAGTTCTCATTACAACAAAAAATTCTATTTCTTTAATTTTGTGCCTATAAAGAATGTTCACTAAACTTCTTGTGATAATCACTTCTTGATATATATAAATCAAATCCTTATGCTATAACCTTAAACTTATACAGTGCAATATGTCAATTATATCTCAATAAAACTGGGAGAAAACAAAGTATGTCAGAGACTAAAAAGAGTTGAGAAAGGAACTCTAAATAAGATTGCTTACAGTCACAATTCTGGAACAAACGATGTGTAACAGGGGTTAAGTGAATGGAATTTTGGAATCAGATCATCTGGATTCAAGTCCTAACTTAACTACACGCTAGATGCATGACCTTGGGCTACCAAGTTCAGTTCTCTGGGCCTCAGGTTCTTCATCTGTGATAAAGAGATAAAATTCTCTAGCTCATAGGATTGTTATTGAGAGGATGAAATAAGATAATACAATGAAATATCTTATAAGTCTTATAAGGAACATATAAGTCTCAGGAAGCATAGTTATTATCAATTCTTATATGTTTGCCTATATTTTTATTATATTCAACATAGTTCAGCTGTACAAAGAACTAAGCTTACGACGGAGGAAGTGGGAATAACGAAGATTAGCATACTGATTCTCTATTGCTGCCCTGGCTGCTCACTAGAATAATCATCTGGTAAGCTGAAAACAAACTACTGATGTCTAGGCCGATGAAATCAGAAACTCTGAAGGTGTTGAGAATCACACCTTAAACAGAGGCTGCCACGAGTGTGAAAATTTGGAGGCTACTAAAATCCATGAATGAGTTATATGAAAATCAAGGATTTAGGGATGTCCCAGAAGGCTATGGCACCCCACTCCGGTACTCTTGTCTGGAAAATCCCATGAATGGAGGAGCCTGGTAGGCTGCAGTCTGTGGGGTCGCGAAGAGTCGGACACGACTGAAGTGACGTAGCAGCAGCAGCAGCAGCAGCTGGAGGTCGTGGTTAAGAATCCGCCTTCCAATGCAGGGGATGTCAGTTCAATCCTTGGTCAGGGAACTGAGATCCCACATGCTACATGGTATACCCCAAAAATTTAAAAATAAAAAATAAAACAAGTTTCCTCTGAACTTTCTAACACCATGAACTGATAAATTCTTTTGTTGTTGTCGTTCAGTCGCTCCGTCGTGTCCAAATTTTTTTGACACCATGGACTGCACCATATCGGGCTTCCCTGTCCTTCACCATCTCCTGGAGCTTGCTCAAACTCATGTCCTTTGAGTTGATGATGCCATCCAACCATCTCATCCTCTGTTGTCCCCTTCTCCTCCTGCCTTCAATCTTTCCCAGCATCAGGGTCTTTTCTTAATAAATTCCTTATTCAAATCTATTTTTTCTGTTTGAAAGCATCCCAGAAAAGTATTTCTTATATAGGTAGCAATAATAATGGACGAGGCATGCCTAGTGTTTCTTCCTATTTCACAAGAAAATAACAAGTATTTTGCTAGAGCCTCTTCCTTCTCTTTCTAGAACCCATAGCCCAAGGTAGGCTTCCCTAAGCTAAAGCAAATGAACAATAAATAGAGCAAAAACTCTTCTTTCAAAGTCATAACCAATCTGAACTCAGGTCTCTTGAACCTATGGCAAAAGTCTTAGGTTCTCCTTGTTAAGTTGTTGAGGGGCAGTTACACCAGCATCACCACCACAGCTCGGACCCCAGTACACCGCTCATACACTTTCCATGACTCCTCAGCACCCCTTAAAGACCCTTAACAAGCCGCTTCGCCTCTATCCTCACCTCCCTCTGCACTACCCTATTCTCTCATCAAACTATTTGCTATTCTCCAAATCCAGTATGGGGTTTCCCAGGTGGCGCAGTGGTAAAGAATCTGCTTGCCAATGCAGGAAGTGCAAGAGACGTGGGTTCAGTCCTTGGATGGGGAAGGTCCTCTGGAGTAGGAAATGGCAACCCACTCCAGTATTCTTGCCTGGAAAATTCCATGGACATCAAAGCCTGGTGGGCTACAGTCCATGGGGTGCAGTCAGACACAATGAGCACACATGCAAACCCAATATGCTTTCGTGTTTCATTCGCCAGTACCTTATACACAAGCAGTTCCCCTTGCCTGCTGTATTTTTCTCCCGCCTCTACATGGCAAATCCACCTTCAAGGTGCAAGTCAAGGGCCACTGCCCCCGTTTTTCAGAGGCAGGGCAGGGAGGCTTTCCTTGGTCTTTTTGCTGCACTCTGTTGTACACACCTTCATCATAGTGCCTCTCACATGCTAGGGTCCAGTGTTTCTGTGCCAGTCTTCCCCACGAGGCCATGGCACCTCAAGAGCACGGCTTCTGTCTTTTTCATCTCAGTATCCCTAAAGAGGCAGTATAAACTGGTGGTTCTGTAAACTCGTTTTAGAGAGAGAGTGCCTAGTTTAAAATCCCAGCTCCTCCTCTTATTAGCTCTGTTATCTTGGATAAGAGAGTGTTCTCTGCCTCAATTTCTTCATTGTAAAATGAGGATTTAAAAATAATATCCATATCATAGATGACTATTAAAATTAAACAAAGTCCTCTGGCAGAGGGCTTTGCACAGGTTAGCTATGACAATGATTACAACTAACAGCAAAGACAATTAGTACCATCCCAGTCCTTTGCATGATCTAAGCACATTGTTGAAAGTAAACAATAGGGACTTCCCTGGTGGTCCAGTGGTTAAGAATCCACCTTGCAATGCAGGGGATTCGTGTTGGATCCCTGGTCTAGGAACTAGGATCCCACATGCCTTGGGGCAACTAAGCCGTGCACCACAACTAGAGAGTCTGCGCAGCAAAGAAAAATTCCAGAGGATGCAGTGACGGCCCCGAGTTCACAGCTAAGACCCAGCACAGCCAGATAAATAACTTTTTTCCTCCCAAAAGTGAACAATAGTCAGATTTCTTAAAGACCTTTAATTTAATCCCAGAGAGGCAGATGCTATTCTCTGATTACTGCTGAATCCCAAAGACTTTGACCCCAAGGGAAGAGGAATGTGAGGCCTCTGAGGGAGCTTATATAGCTCAGCCTTTGCAGTTCTGAGTAATTAGGCCACCTCTGAACAGCTTCTTACAGTGGCCCTTTCTGTTCTGCCTGCAACCATTTTGAGGTCTCCCCAAATCCATTAATTTCTGGGCTCAAAACCACCTGATTTTTTTTTTTTTTGGTTTGTGTGGTCATTTTTCAAACATTTTAAGTTCCTTTTTTTTTTCATAACAAACAGCACAAAAAGGAGAAAATAAATTATCACCTCCCTAGTCCTAACTTAGGAGGTAATTATTGCTTATTGCTTCCTGTATTTCCTTTCACTTTTTTTTTTTAGTTTCAGCTTTAACTGAGGTGTAACTGACAAATCATAAATTGCCTTTAGTTAAAGAGTACAACTTGGTGAGTTTTAACACATGTGTATACCTGTGAAGCCATGACCATGATCACGATAGTGTACCATCCATGGCTTTCCTTAGTTTCCTTCTGCTCCTTAGTAATCCATCCCTCACTACCCCCCTCCCCAACCCTGTCTACAGGAAACCACAGATCTGCCTTCTATCACTATAGATCAGCTTACATATTCTAGAGTTTTACATAAATTAAATAGGACAAAAAGTACTCTTTTTTGGGGAGCTGAATCTGGCTTATTCCATGCAATATAATTACTTTGAGATCCACCATGTTATTGTATACATCAATATTTTGTTCCTTTTTATTGCTGAATAACATTCCATGCTATAGATAGGAGAAGGAAATGGCACCCCACTCCAGTGTTCTTGCCTGGAGAATCTCAGGGACAGGGGAGCCTGGTGGGCTGCCATCTCTGGGGTCGCACAGAGTCGGACATGACTGAAGCGACTTAGCAGCAGCAGCAGCAGCAGCAATATATTTATCCATCCATTATTGATGGACATTTGAGATATTTCCAGTTTTTTTCTATTACAAATAAAACTGCTCTGAATGTTAAAAGCCAGTCTGATTTGAACAACTGTTAAAACAACAACTGTGAGTGATAGTAATAACACATGGATTGAACACAGATCTAACAGGCTATCCCACACATATGCTTAGCCACCATGCATGCTACCTTTCAGAAGAATGACCAGGTCAGTGCAGTCCTAAGTTAAACTGTGCCTTAACACAAATGGCTAAAGAGTCTGAGTCTGCATTTTCAAATATTTTTCAAAAACACTGTTTCTTTTTAAAGTATGTTTAGCTAATATTTGCATAAAATCCTAAGCATCAAATTATCTAAATGTTTACAAATAAGAATCACTGAGTTGACTGCAAACTTTGATCTCACCAGTCCATGTTCCCAAGTTTCCACCTTGTACAGACCCAACTCAAACACCATCACTTCTGGGAAGAATTCAGATAGGCACCAGTCAGCCTGAAGACACTGTGCAAGAAATTGAAACACTGACAAGAAACTCCCTCAGGGCAGGGATTTTGATCATTGCGGTATTCTAGCACCCAGAGCCTAGACTCTTTCTCTCTCTCTCTCTCTCTCTCTCTCTCTCTCTCTCTCTCTCTCTCTCTCTCTCTCTCTCACTCTCTCTCTCTCTCGCTCGCTCGCTCACTCGCTCGCTCACAGACACACACACACACACACACACACACACACACACACACACACACACAAATTTTTTCTCTAAGTAGCTCGTTTCATTTTTGGAAAGTTCTAATGATTATAAAGTCTTTCCTTACATATAGCAGATATTGACTACACTTTTTGTCTCAACTATGCCCTCTGGAGCCAAGTTTTTCACATGAAACTAAAAAATATTTGAAAATACAGACCTAGACTCACTAACTATTTGTGTTAAGTCACAGTTTAACTTAGGACTACACTGATCCGGTCATTCTGAAAAGCAGCATGCATAGTGGCTAAGCATATGTGTGGGATGACCTGCCAGATCTGTGTTCAATCCTAATTATAGCTGTGTGATACGGTGCAAATGTTTACTCTTGTTATGTCCCAGTTTCTTCATTTGTGAAATGAAGATTGTAAGAGCTATCAAGTAATGCTGCTGCAAGGATTAAATGAGAAAATATACTAAAGCCTCTTGCACAGTGTTATTATCATGGAATATCCTCCCGTTCTTTAAAGATTTGCCTAAATGAACATCCACCAAACCACATACAAGGCTCCAGATATGGCCACTTCAGGAAGAATTCTTTTATTTTTTGTCTGTTTTTAGTAGTCATACTAAAAACAAAATGAAGAACCTCTCCCCTCAGGGTTTCCCACAGGATTTCTTTAGAATCATTCATTCAAAATCTCATATCTGTTCAATCTGTTTCTAGACTTAATTACAGGATGCAATATTCTCATTAATTTGGGGTAATTATTCCAAAATAACAAAATCTTTTTGAATCTTGGCCCTGTTAGCTAATTCATTAGATATTGTTCCCAAATTTGTCATCTACCAATTTGATAAAAACACTTTTCTTAAGCCCTTGACGAAAATACCAAGGAGGACAGGACCAATAACCCTGAATCAGTTCACGTTGACATGAGCTGTTTAACCCATACAGCCTAGCACACCATATTAGAATCTTGTCACATTTTTCATCATTTCCATCATATCAATGAACACTGTAAATGTCTTGCTAAAATCAAGAGAGTGAAACTATTGCATCGCCTGAATTCACACATCTAGTAACTCTATCATAAAATAAAATACAGACAATTTGATAGGAAATATTCCTAGAAAACTCATTCCAAGTGATACATCTTTCTTTATAAAGTGTTAATATAACTATTTAATACACTATCCTGAGATTTATTTTTTCCTATGATCAATATCCTGCTACTGAGGTTCTGAAATCTGCCCCTTTCTCATTTATGGAATTGATATTTTCACATTTCCTGCCTTCTGACACCCTTTCATTTTGCCACAACTTCTCAAGGGTGCTTTTAATGTTAAAATATTTATAACTTTATGCTCAAAAATAAAAAATTTCTGGTAGATCCATGATACCATCAACAAATTATTTTACTACTATGGAATATAATTCCCTGGGCCTAGAAATTTGGGGGGCATTCTTTAAAAAAATTTTGGGAGGAACATTTTTTTTAAAAGCTCATTTACCATCTCCTTACTCCGACTTCAGTTTCTTCACAGCATTGTTCGTGTCTTTATACTTGCTATACTAGACCCTTCTACCTCACAGTGTCTGCATGTCTGGACTTTTGGTTTCAGTGCCTCCTTAGTGTGAAAAAGAAAAACAAAACAGTCAAATCCACAAAAGTCAGTCCTGTCCCATACTCGTCCTTTTACATCTCTCCATTAATTTTAAATTTGACAACTTAAAATTTATTCATCAGGTATTTTGATGTATAATTTTTGAACCTTTTGAATTACTTGCATTTAAATAAATAAAAGCATATTAATTTCTAGTGATATTTCAAAATAACCATGATGATTTTAGGCTATTTGTTTACCCTCTCTGTGCTTCAGGTTTTTCATCCATAAAAATGGGATAACAGTACTGTCTTCATAAGATTATTGTGAGGATTAAATAAGTGTGTATATGTCAAGTACTCAGAATAGTACGTGATACACAGCAAGTATTACCTGTTGTTTCCTTGTCAGCCCAAGGCATGCATGTGTGTAGTAGACACTACTGAACACTTGAGGAGACATTATAGAAAAACAAACTGAACTTGAGCATCATTTCTTCCCCAAAGCCTCCTTGCTTATCCAGTTTTCAAACTCCATTCCCCTTCCTTTGACCTCTCAGAAACGCTGTTCCCCTATCTCTGTTATGCAAAACAACTGACCTCTTCACCGGCTAACTCAACACTAGGCCTTCTCTCAGACTCCTGACTGTGCTCTGCTAACCAGTGAGCATTCTCACCAGAGCTAACGTTTCAAGACCACTTACAGAGCCCTTTTCTCTTCATATTCCCCAAGAGGCCCTGGGAGAATCAGGAATCAAGATAGAGGTTCATTTCCCTATCAATATGCATTTTGTCACCTTCCTTAAAAGAAAGAAGCTGTAACAATCAATTATCAGTCTAAACTGCAATTTTAATTACTGAGACATAACCATTTTAAATACATATTTTAAACACATCTTAAAATACACATTTTGAACATATTCTAATATGTTTAATATGTTAATATTCTATTAACTTCCTTATGCTTGTGGCTCTGACTGTAAAAGGATCTCCCTGCAATGCAAGAGACACAGAAAATACAGTTTTGACCCCTGGGTTGGGAAGATCCCCTGGAGGAGGGAATGGCAACTCACTCCAGTATTCTTGCCTGGGAAATCCCATGGACAGAGGAGCCTGGCAGGGTACAGGCTACTGTCTACGGTCCATGGGTTTGCAAAGAGTGGGACATGACTGAGAGGTTAACACTTTCATTTTCAAAACACACATTTTAAACGTATTTTAATATAGTCTGTTAACTTCCTTAATATGAAATGTCATCAGTGTGTTGCTTAGGTCTTGATATTTTAGTTAGTCTGATGTCACTGAAAAGTGAGGTTTTGAAACTCATCTGGGTATCCTAATTCTGGAGAGAAAAAAGTCAAGAAGGATGTCACTGGCTCGTTCACCCACAGATACAGCCCCGATTCTGCCTAAGAGGGGAAGGAAATCACAAGAAGAACTCGAGGGCTGCTGCTTCCTTGGTTTCAGTGAATGACCAGGCATCTTCTCTTCCACTCTCTCAAGTTCTCCCAGGTGCTATTTCTCCCTCCAAGCAAGGACCTGGCCAGACCTGCAGGAGCCCCCTTTTCCTAAACAATTCCAAAGGGAGATGGGAAGGTCTCCAAGGAGATACTGGACTTCCCACCAACTAAAGGCAGCTGAGGGCTAGGTGGTAACGATAGCTTATGGTGAACAAGGTCGGATTCATGATCTCTGGACCAGGCTTGATCACTCAAGAGCTTTTGTGTAGCAGAGTGTCATTAAAGCAAGAAAAAGGACAGAGAAAGCTTCTGACACAGACATCAGAAGGGGGACAGAGAGTGCCCCCCTCACTAGTGTTAGCAAGGGAGTTACTTTTTAAATTAGTTATTACAATAAATTAAAAGAATGCAGTAAAGATCTTACTAGACTCACTCCCCAGAGAAGGCAATGGCACCCCACTCCAGTACCCTTGCCTGGAAAATCCCATGGACAGAGGAGCCTGGTGGGCTGCAGTCCATGTGGTCGCTAGGAGTCGGACACGACTGAGCCACTTCACTTTCATTTTTCACGTTCATGCATTGGAGAAGGAAATGGCAACCCATTCCAGTGTTCTTGCCTGGAGAATCCCAGGGACGGGGGAGCCTGGTGGGCTGCCGTCTATGGGGTCGCTCAGAGTCGGACACGACTGAATCGACTTAGCGACGGCGGCAGACTTACTCCCATAATTCACATTTTAAAATAACAGGATTAGCCAGAAGGTTTTCAGGAAGGAGAAACTGTCCTCAAGCAGGATACATTGTTGTCATATAATCCTTAGTTTAAACTGAGTTGTCTGTTGTGTCAGTTCTGGACTTAAAGATAAAAACGTTTTAGTGACTAAGGAATGTAGAAAGAAAGAAAGATGTTTGCTTTTCCTCCTCCTTAAGAATTCCAGCCTCCTATCTCTGCTTGGAGAGCCCCAGACCCCTTTCTCCTCCTCAGGGACCCTGGACTTCTTTCAACCTGCCTAGGAATTAACTCTCTCAATAAGTAGAAAATTAAAAGATGAGACTAAGCTACGAGGCATGTCAGACCAGTTATGTCTGATTATGCAACCCAAAGTGTCCCAAGACTTCATTAGCCCAAAACTATAAAGTCACACCTCTCTAATATACATGTTACCATGACTCCAGGACTGCAAGGAGATCCAGCCAGTCCACCCTAAAGGAGATCAGTGTTCTTTGGAAGGACTAATGTTGAAGCTGAAACTCCAATACTTTGGCCACCAGATGCAAAGAGCTGACAACATTGGAAAAGACCCTGATGCTGGGAAAGATTGAAGGCAGGAGGAGAAGGGGACAACAGAGAATGAGATGGTTGGATGGCATCACCAACTCAATGGACATGGGTTTGGGTAGACTCTGGGAGTTGGCGATGGACAGGGAGGCCTGGCGGGCTGTGGTTCATGGGGTTGCAGAGTCGGACACTACTGAGCGACTGAACTGAACTGAACCATGACTCCAAGTCATCTTCTCTAGCATGTGAGTAGCTGATTCCCACTGGATCTCAGTTTTCTTTCTTGTTTGTTTGTAGCAGGAATCACAGAAGAAACCCAACATGATCCCGGCATTTGCAGGTTTCCTCCCCAAGTACACTTGCCACCTTTGCCGCTGCTCCACATCTCCCAGACCATGAGATGCCATCCGGGGACTGGACTGTCTCCTCCCTGACGCTGGATACTGCTGCTGCTCTCCCCAAGGCGTGTCTCCTCAACATGGACATAGGCTTCATCCTTCCCTCCCCAAAGCACAGAGAAGACCAGCATGTGCGTGTCAAAAAAATGTCCGACAGAAGATATGAGTCTCACGAGAGTCATCACACTAAAATGTAGAGACACCTAAACTGGAAAGGACATATCTCAGCTTTCTGTATTTGTTAGTCCACATACTCACAAGGGGAGCCTCTATCAGAGCTGGCTCCATGGCCTTCAGCTTGTGTAATCACACAGAGCCCCATGCTCACCAGGGCCCCACATTTTAATGTTCTGCTGTTGCCATCTTTTTGTTTGTTTGTTGGTTTTGGTTTTTTAAGTAATTTGTGTTGGAGTATAGTTGCTTTACAATGTTATGTTTATTGTTTCCATCTTGAAATTCTTAATACAGTTCTGAACAAGAGGCCCTGAATTTTCATTTTGCCTTGAGTCTTGCCAATTATATAGCTACTCACACTCTCTACTTTTTAATTGAGATATAAGTGGCATATATATGAGTATATTTATTTTAGGTATACAATATAATGATTCACTAAAAGATCTCCATAATAATTCTGGTTACAATTCACCACCATATGTTGTTACAATCACGCCCTCTGTGAACCATTACTCTCCCAAACTCCCACCTGCCTATGTTTACAGAGACCCAGTCACTCTCACCACCCAAAGTGTCTATGATTATGCCCCTTGTACCTGGAGTTCTGGTCCAACTCCAGGCACAAAACTGCTCCAGAGATCCAACCTTACCCACAACAAAGTAAATCACTTATGAGAGATGAAACTGTCCGCCAAGAACCATAACCACAAGGCAGGATATAAGGTGCTTTGATTTTAATATGAATAGATAACCAGCATATATCTGGGGGTCATACAGTTCAGATCATCCAAGTGTGGTTATCTGAAGATCCAGACGGGGCTTCCCAGGTGGCGTTAGTGGTAAAGAACATCCCTGCCAATGCAGGAGACATAAGAGATGCATATTTCATCCTGGGTTGGGAAGATCCCCTGAAGAAGGGACCCACTCCAGTACTTGTGCCTGGAGAATCCCATGGACAGAGGAGCCTGGCAGTTCATAGGGTCACACAGAGTCGAACACAAGTAAAGCAACTTCCGAAAGATATTTAGTCCCAAGCAGACCAAAACCTGAGGAGGGCAGGGCAATCCCCTCCAGTATTCTTGCCTGGAGAATCCCCGTGGACAGAGGAGCCCAGTGGGCTACATTCCATGGGGTCACAAAGAGTCGGACGCTGCTGAGCAGCTAAGCACAGCACAGACCCAAAAACCAAGCAAACAACCAAGTTTACCTAAGACATGGTTTTGTTGAGGGATTTGGAACTACATAGACTTACTCTGCACATGAAGATGTTTTGGGGAAAAGCCAGAATGTTCCACGATACCAGAACATTTAGAAAATTTTGCTGTTCTCATTTCACCTCCACCCTTCGTCTCCCACCCTTTCCTTCTCCTCTCTTCCTCCACTCCACCTTAACCCCTTTAGGGCTGTTTAAGTAACTTTCTAGACCAGACCCTCATGGTATCTCCCCAGCAGGAGTCCTATAGTCTATAGCAGTTCCAAGACTTGGGGATACAGGGGTGATGGTCTACTGGTACCCAGCTCCAGTCACAGCTGGGAAGTGGCAAAAACAGAACCTGGAGGAAACGGGTGTAATTTGTGTTGGAGTATAGTTGCTTTACAATGTTATGTTTATTGTTTCCATCTTGAAATTCTTAATACAGTTCTGAACAAGAGGCCCTGAATTTTCATTTTGCCTTGAGTCTTGCCAATTATATAGCTACTCACACTCTCTACTTTTTAATTGAGATATAAGTGGCATATATATGAGTATATTTATTTTAGGTATACAATATAATGATTCACTAAAAGATCTCCATAATAATTCTGGTTACAATTCACCACCATATGTTGTTACAATCACGCCCTCTGTGAACCATTACTCTCCCAAACTCCCGACCTGCCTATGTTTACAGAGACCCAGTCACTCTCACCACCCAAAGTGTCTATGATTATGCCCCTTGTACCTGGAGTTCTGGTCCAACTCCAGGCACAAAACTGCTCCAGAGATCCAACCTTACCCACAACAAAGTAAATCACTTATGAGAGATGAAACTGTCCGCCAAGAACCATAACCACAAGGCAGGATATAAGGTGCTTTGATTTTAATATGAATAGATAACCAGCATATATCTGGGGGTCATACAGTTCAGATCATCCAAGTGTGGTTATCTGAAGATCCAGACGGGGCTTCCCAGGTGGCGTTAGTGGTAAAGAACATCCCTGCCAATGCAGGAGACATAAGAGATGCATATTTCATCCTGGGTTGGGAAGATCCCCTGAAGAAGGGACCCACTCCAGTACTTGTGCCTGGAGAATCCCATGGACAGAGGAGCCTGGCAGTTCATAGGGTCACACAGAGTCGAACACAAGTAAAGCAACTTCCGAAAGATATTTAGTCCCAAGCAGACCAAAACCTGAGGAGGGCAGGGCAATCCCCTCCAGTATTCTTGCCTGGAGAATCCCCGTGGACAGAGGAGCCCAGTGGGCTACATTCCATGGGGTCACAAAGAGTCGGACGCTGCTGAGCAGCTAAGCACAGCACAGACCCAAAAACCAAGCAAACAACCAAGTTTACCTAAGACATGGTTTTGTTGAGGGATTTGGAACTACATAGACTTACTCTGCACATGAAGATGTTTTGGGGAAAAGCCAGAATGTTCCACGATACCAGAACATTTAGAAAATTTTGCTGTTCTCATTTCACCTCCACCCTTCGTCTCCCACCCTTTCCTTCTCCTCTCTTCCTCCACTCCACCTTAACCCCTTTAGGGCTGTTTAAGTAACTTTCTAGACCAGACCCTCATGGTATCTCCCCAGCAGGAGTCCTATAGTCTATAGCAGTTCCAAGACTTGGGGATACAGGGGTGATGGTCTACTGGTACCCAGCTCCAGTCACAGCTGGGAAGTGGCAAAAACAAGAACCTGGAGGAAACGGGTCACTGCTCATGCTTGGCAGGAGCAATTGCTGTGCCTGAGCTTTTATTCTGGGAACAAATCTTTGCTCTCTTCACCAGTGACCCACATGACCCATAATTCCCGACAGCAATAAAATGGGGCAATAAAGAAGGGCTGATTCCACATTTGCGGGGTAAGTGTTCCCTCATAAGAGAAGAAAGATGGAGAGACATGATGCTTTTGTGGAGACAAAAGGAAATGAGAGATTCAGAGAAAATGAGATTTTTCGAAAAAAGTCTGAGGCTTGACTGACTCCCCCTAGATGCCCTCACCGAGGGAAAAAAAAACTTCTTCTTTTTGTAATCCCTCTTCCTATTTTAAACACCCCTTCTTTTCCTTTCAAGGTGAGGGAATGGGGAATGAGTGTCCTCTGAGCCAAGTCAAGCTGAGAGCTTGGAATCAAGGGAGCCGGCAGAGATCTTGGCAGGACTCAGCTATTTGTTGAATGGGTCCTGGAAACGCACTGAATTGGCTTCTTCATCCTTCCTGCAAACAAGATTGGAACAAGATTCATCTACTGCCTGAAGTGGTGACTTTGTGACCTCTTGGCCTTAGTCACGTCCTCTCTCCCACCCCAGCCCCAAGGACTCTTTCTCTTTTCCTTGGCTGCCCCAGAGTGCCAGAGTATTATTTATCCATCGGCAGCAGAGGGCGATCTGTCCCTGGAGAATGACCGGGTCAGCTCCCGCCTCTAGGGAGCACCCAGATCGCTAATGACTTGCAGCTCCATCAACATAAAGCTACCTCTTCACAAAGGAACATTGTCACTAAGCATTTTCCTTTTCTTTCGTGAAAGCTCACTGCCTTGGCTAACCCCTTCCCCCTCCCTCTTGCCTTCAGGCTCCCTCACTTTCCTCTCCCAACCTCTGAGAAGCAGCAGGAAATGAACAAGGTCCACAGTGGAGAAAAACAAATCCCAGGGCCCTGAAGAGGGAAACCACAGGGAAATGACCAAGTGGCATTAGCAGCTATAGGCAGCTCTGTGTGTGTGTGTGTGAGACAGAGAGAGAGCGCGCCAGAGAAGGAATGTGTGTGTGTGTATCCAGTACAAGTACGTGCTAAATTTCAGTATACAGAAAAATCATCTGGAGAGCTTGTTAAAGCACGGCTTCCTGGGCCTCACCCAGGAATTCTGATTAATAGATCTGGAGAGGGGCCCAACATTTACACTCTTCATACTCCCAAGATATTTTCATGCTGCTAGTGGTAGATCACATCTTGAGTAGCACTGTTGTACACCAAATGCAGTGAACAGACTCTACAGATCTGAGTCAGGGGCTTTGTTGAATAAAATCCTGATAAGGTGAATTCCCCTAGAACAGTCCAGATCCTTCCAAATCCAGGCCAGAAGATCTTATCGCTCAGCCTCTGGCCCTTGCCTCCCCTTGGAAAAGGATCAGAGACTTTATCAAGCAGAGCATTGTTTGGAGGGGGATGAGTTCAAATAATAGGCTGGTTCTTCATTAACTGTTTATCTCATCCCCAAAAGCAGGAGAATCCCACAGGCCCTTGCTTCACAGTAGGCAGGGACTGGAGATTCTGTCTGCATGCTGTGTCTACCACGGCTGTGTTCAACAGCTTGTGGCCCAGAGGCCTCTGACCCCTACCTTCAGCATCCTTCAAACTTCTCTATAGTCACAGAAGTTTGTGGAATAAGCTGGTTATTCTCCAGGTAGCTGAGCACTCAAAGACACTTACAGTGTCTTAAGGAGAGCCACTGGCTTCTGTTTTGCACCAAAAGATAACAAGACAGAGAAAAGTCTAGCAAACCCTGTCCTAGTCCTTAAGGAGCCCATAGGCTCATCGGACAAAAAGAAATGTAATATGTAAGAGCAAATGTACCAAAATGAGCAGAGAGATAGCAAAAACAACAATCTGAAGCCATCAGCGGAAAGGGAAGTCATCCTAAAATAGAGAGATTGCACTGAGCCGGGAAGGGTCACCAAGGAGATAAAAGGTCAAGGGTAAGAGCCATCGCTTGGGATGAGAAATGCTGAAATATAAAAGGCAGGCTGGGATGAGGCACTTGGTATTTCAGCCCACTTTGGGCATTTATCACCACTCCGGAACCAAAAGAGAGACCAAATGGGAAGATTAGTTTCACAAACTCCTGTTAATAACTGTCAGCAGGAAGTACTTTCCCTGCCAAGACCTCCTCTCTGCCCGGGAAGACACTGGTTGGGGGTGGGGCCGATCTTCCCTCTGGAGGCCACGGTGGGAGCCAGAGGAGATAGATGGGTCTAGAGGACCGATGCTCCGCTTCCTCGCGTGACCCTTGACTTGGCTCTGGCAGCTAAAGGGCCAGCAGCTGGCTGTGCCAGGCTATAGCAGATTAGCAAACGGGCAGAAACCGCAAAAGAGCCCAGAAGATCGGTTTGTGAGCACAAGAAAGCCACTCCCAGTGACTCCAGAATGACTCAGGAGGCTCACGAAGGAGAGGTCGGGTTGTTTAAAGATCCTGGCGGCGGCTGCTGCTGACTCGCGTCGGTCGTGTGCGACTCTGTGCGACCCCACAGACCGCAGCCCGCCAGGCTCCCCGGTCCCCGGGGTTCTCCAGGCAAGAACACTGGAGTGGGCTGGCATTTCCCCGGAGTTGGAAACAAAGAGCCCTGCTTGGTTATTGCTACCACCACCCAGTTTCTTCCCCTGGCCTCATGAGGGGGTCCAATTAACACAGAGACCCGCAGGGCTGCTAGGGGTTCCAGCACGGTAATCCTCTAAGAAAGGTATAGGACCACGGATAATTTTGAAGACTCAATTTCCAGGCCCACTGTTCTCATTCGTGTTCTTCCATAAAATTGGCGTGCCTCAGAGGGCATCTGCAACCCTGCTTTTCTTTTCCTATCTTTCACAACTGCCCTCTTGCCATTTTACAGGGGAAAAAAATTTACCTCTCCCTCTTCCCTAATCCTGTTAAATGATGTGTTCATTGCTCTAGGGTATAAAATCCTCTGGGACTTCAAAGGGACAATCCCACAATTATTTTAATTCAAGGAACCATAAACACTTCCCCATTTTTTCCATCTCCCGAAGAGACAAATTCCCAATAAAATTTCACTTCTTAAGTGAAATAATGCTGACTAATTTCACTTAAGAAGTGAAATAATGCTGACTATAAAAATGTGTAAATCTGTTTTGATAAATGCTACTACTAGTAACAGTACTATTTTTTAAACAATTAGAAGCTTCTGTCATTGGAAATATTTTTAAATGAATGTCAATTGATGTGTTTTTTCTGACAGAAAAGTATGTATAACAGATAATAATATACTTTTTTACCAAATTATATTAAAACAAGGTTGGGACTTCCCTGGTGGTCCAATGATGCAGGGGCCGCAAGTTTGACAACTAAAAGATCCACAGTCTGCAACTAAGACCCAGTGCAACCAAATGAATAAATAATATATTTTTAAAATTTGATTTTATTTATTTTTGTGCTTGGTCTTCATTGCTATGTGGGCATATATAATCATATTTTTAGAAAGGAAAAAAATTATGTGAAAGAGGGATCAAAATATGAGTTCAGGATTTCTCTGATGGTGCAATGGATAGGACTCTGCCTCCCATACAGGTTTGATCCCTGGTTGGGGAAGATTCCACATGTCACATTGCAACTAAGCCCTCAAGTCACAACTTTTATAACTAAGCTTACAGTGATAAATCTTAGAAGTCAAGTTTAAAATGTATATAAAGAGGGCTTCCCTGGTGGCTCAGTAGTAAAGAATCTGCCTGCGAAGCAGGAGACTCGTTCATTCCCTGGGGTGGGAAGCTGCTTGGAAAATGAAATCGCAACCCACTCCAGTATTCTTGTCTGGAAAATCCCACGGACAGAGGAGCCTGGCGGGCTAAAGTCGGTTGAGTCACAAAAGTCAGGCTCAGCTGAGTGACTGAAAAAGAAAAAAATGTACAAAGAGGTACGGTTATTCAAACCTCCTTCAGAAAGATACAGGAGCTGAAACATTTGAGGATTCTGGCTCTAGGCTATAGACATTTTCAGAGTGGGAACCTAGAAGGGCTGTGACTCAGCACCATTCCAATACTCTTCCAGGGCGAGGCCAGACCAATCTTTAGCTTTTTCCTCAGCCCCTTGCACCCCAGCTCCCAGCAACCAATACCAATTACTCACTTTGAAGTCACACAGACTCTGGCATTTGCAGACTCAGTCACGTACACAAATACCCAGGTACCCCGGGGGAAGGTATTTAACTTTTCTGTGCCTCAGCTTTCTTCTAATATATAAAATGAGAATAATATTTACGGCTTCTTCCATTTCTACTACTTTTTCTACTACTACCACTACTTTTAAACGTACTCATTTAATAGAAAAAAAAAAAGGTATGAGAAACAGAGGTCAAGCCAGATGTCAAAGGTCATCTGATTGGTCAGCTGCAAAGAACTGAAACCCTGGGAAGCCAGGATTTGGCCCACTCACCTCTAATTTCCAGCTGTGACTCAGAGCTTGCTAGAGAATCTGGAGCAAAGGTTCCTAACACCTTTTCCTGACACAAGCATTGAGAACAATCCATATTTTCACAGGTTTCGGCTAAGCATTGTCCAGAAGCATCCATAGACACAATAGGGAGCCAAAGCTTATACACAAAGTTCTCTTGTCTCGTTGTCCTACGACTGGACCCCCTAATCACAAAACAGACCTAGGTACTTGCTACCTATCATTTCTCATTTGTCCATTAAATGCTAGAAATCTTAGATGTTAAGAATCTAATAACTAGGAGGGACTTTAGAAATCAGACTGTCCTTGCTTTGTGGCCCAAACCCTTCCCACCAGTCATTCTGCATAGAGTTTCAAAGACCCACTTCCATCTCTCTCTAGTTGGATCTCCTTGATGCTCGCTGGCCTTAATACCCTAAAACAAAGACAGGTGATTGGAGTTAGTGGGTAATGAGAGGAGGGCACTTTTGACTCTATTGACCAGTGATTCTCAAAACGTTTAAAGCTCATAATGCCTCTTGATTAAAAAGTAATTATAATAAATACTGATATAGTCATTTAATGTGAATTGAAACAATGTTTGGGATTTACATATGTGTTTTGAATTTATACTGATCTGTGTCCTTGGGAAGATTCAGGATGCTACAGGGAATCATTCCACCTCTTTACTCACCCCACATGTGTCTAGACCCCGCATTCTGACACACTTCTTGGCTCCATGTGCGGTACATGCAACTGACCAACAAACATGAATTGAAAGAGGTGTGAGCACATGTATGTGGGAGCATGGGGATGGGATGAGGGGGGGTATGTTGCCAAGAGGGAAGAAGATGAGTTATATATAAGCAGAGGAGAAGAGTAGGGGTGGGGCCAGAAGGAACAATTTATGAAAATCCCAAGGTTCTTCCCAACTCATTAAATAAAAGTAACAGGTCAGAGATTTAAGGCTCAGAAAGTGGGAAGGGCCCAATTGCACAATCTTGTAAAGGATTTCTATTTTGAAACTTTATGGTGCTCTTCTGACAGTTCCTCCTGTTCTTATAGTCTGTTTACTGTTGTAAGCTGTCCTGATCTCTCTTTAATTCTTGCCAGTTCCTCTTTCCCCTCTATTAGAGTAATTACACTGCAGTCCTGCCAAATTCACACAGATTAAGATTAGAGGGGCTTCATTTATCATACAATCCAGTTTTTTTAAATTTTTGTGATGACACAGTAAGAAGCACATTTTACACCATGACCTAGTACCTCTAGTATACACGATTATAGTGTCAGTCGCTCAGTCGTATCTGACTCTTTCCAACCCTGTGGAGAGTAGCCCACCAGGTTCCTCTGTCCATGGGATTCTCCAGACAAGAATACTGGAGTGGATTGCCATGCCCTCCTCCAGGGGATCTTCCTGACTGGGGATCGAACCCAAGTCTCCTGCATTGTAGGCAGATTCTTTATTGTCTGAGCCACCCAGGAAGCCTCAGGTATATAATACAATATAACCAAAACCATGCTTTATGAAACAATCCTTATTTTACCCAAATCATTACACTCTGGTTTCAATTTTATTGCCAGCCACCACCCACCAAATTGATAAAATAATTTACTAATGAATTACAACTTACATTTTTTAAACACAGACTCATTTTACAGATGAACAAACAGAAACAAAAGGAAAACCCAAATCACCACTCCCATCAAAACCAAAGTTAGAACTCACAACCTTTTTCTTGCAGGAAGCTAGCTAGATGTGACTATGAACAAAAGGTTTGATTGGAATGGGAGAATTTTCAAAGTATGCTATTTTGTTGCATGAAAGTCTTGTCCGTTTTTGTGTGGGCTTTCTGCCATTCTCAGTTATTCTGTGCCAGATTGAAGAGACCTAGTAAAAGGACAAACTTTGGGAATGCAAAATGCATTTTGTTTCTTTTTTCCTTCCTTCCTTTCCTGTTAATGCACAGAACCTCTACTGCTGATCTCTGCTGGTAACTGAGGTAGAAACTGTTACCTCATCAAGCAGAGCAGGGTAGCGGGTAGGGGTAGGGAGAGAAGTGAGGCTGAGAATGAGGACAGAGATGAATGGAATTTCCTCTTCCCCTCCCTCCCCCTCTCTCTCCTCCCCCTCTCTCTCCTCCCCCTCTCTCTCCTCCCCCTCTCTCTCTCCCTTCCCTTCTTCTTTCCTTTCATGAGCAAAGTGTTCTCAAATGCCTATCATATACCAGGTCTTCCACTACTTTGTACAAATGGACTGAAAAAAAAATTTCTTGAGAAACAAATGCTCTGGAAAGGCAATCAACCTGTAATCAGTGACTGAGAGTGTTACATAGAGGTGAAGACAGTGTTAAAAGGAAGTTTGAGCCCCTAACCTACAGTATTTGCAGAGGTGTTAGGAAAGATTTCCCTGAGGAGGGGTGGCTGAGCTGACTCTAACCAAATGAAAAAGTGAGGAAGGCAACCTCAGGCAGAGACCCTGACAGAGCCTGTGACAGTCTTGCTGTTTTCTTACATTAACACACAGGATTCCTAATTTCAGGGAAATCTGAGAAATTGCATTGATGTTCAACTTCGAACTCTGGATAATACTTGAACTGAAGAGAGAAAGATATCTAACCCCTCCTCCCCACTCTATTCCGCACCCCTCCCCCGCAAACCAGCTCTCTGTTGGGCAGGGAAAAGATACAGCATGCACACCTATCTTGCTCATTCCCTGAATTTTGAAATTGTTACAATGGAGGCACATTGTTTTTACACTCTCTGAAATTAAGGAACTCAGAAATCCAGCAAGAAAATCTATTGAATATATAGCTGTTGTCATTACTTGGGGATAATTTATAAAAACAAAAACAGCCCCTGCCCAACACAGTAGCCTTGCTTAAGACGCATTTACAGTAGTGTTAGAGAGCTAGCCCTCCACCCCCACCCCATTCCTACCCCCATCCCCCAACATCCCCCGCAGAGATTGGAGAGAGAAGGTCATTTGTTTGGATAAGACCCTGGCACTAGAACTCAACACCTGGCCTCAAGCAAGAAAATAAAAAGGGAAAGTCAGAGAAAAGCTTCGATGCTAAGACTAGAACCTTGAAGTATCAAGCTTCCAACCCAGCAGATCTTGGGAAGAGAACTCTTAAAAACAAAAATAAACAAAATTGGGGGGAATTCCCTGGCAGTACAGTAGTTAGGACTCCACACTCTTGCTGCTGAGGGCCCAGGTTCAATCCTTGGTTGGGGTATTAGGATCCTGTAAGTCACTCTGCACAGCCACACGCACCCACAAACACATCTTGTCTCAAGATCTAACTTGAAACTAAGCAACTTAGCACATTCTTGGTGATTCTTATGTTGCAAATAATTATATTTTGCTCTAAAACTGATCGAGATGACGTTAGAAAAGCTAAATGAAAAATCCTGACAATTTGGTGACTTCACCAACATTCTTTCTTCCCAATAGATCAGCAAATTCATTAAGGTTGTTTCTGTTTCAGATGAGCACTATCATCTACTAAAATTATCTGAGGTCATTCTAGTTTAATTTAACCATTATTTCTTAGCAATAACAGATTTGAAATTCCAAAAAAAGGTGTGAATTATGCAAATTGTTTAATTCTGAGACCTCTTAATACAAGATGGTAGTTCTTAAGACTTTGAATAAATGGGCTTTCATTTAATGCTTATTATTATCAAGAATTTTTAAAACTTATATTCTTGTGGACTAAAAAATATATTCACAACCTAATAGTGGAGAAGAGCAAAGGAGAAAAGGAAAGATATAAGCATCTGAATGCAGAGTTCCAAGAAAAGCAAGGAGAGATAAGAAAGCCTTCCTCAGTGATCAATGCAAAGAAACAGACGGAAACAACAGAATGGGAAAGACTAGAGATCTCTTCAAGAAAATTAGAGATACCAAGGGAACATTTCTTGCAAAGATGGGCTCAATAAAGGACAGAAATGGTATGGACCTCACAGAAGCAGAAGATATTAAGAGGTGGCAAGAGTACACAGAACTGTACAAAAAAGATCATCATGACCAAGATAGTCATGATGGTGTGATCACTCACCTAGAACCAGACATCCTGGAATGTGAAGTCAAGTGGGCCTTAGGAGGCATCACTATGTACAAAGCTAGTGGAGGTGATGGAATTCCAGTTGAGCTATTTCAAATCCTGAAAGATGATGCTGTGACAGTGCTGCACTCAATATGCCAGAAAATTTGGACAACTCAGCAGTGGCCACAGGACTGGAAAAGGTCAGTTTTCATTCCAATTCCAAAGAAAGGCAATGCCAAAGAATGTTCAAACTACTGCACAGTTGCACTCATCTCACACGCTAGTAAAGTAATACTCAAAATTCTCCAAGCCAGGCTTCAGCAGTACACGAACCATGAACTTCCAGATGTTCAAGCTGGTTTTAGAAAAGGCAGAGGAACCAGAGATCAAATTGCCAACATCCACCGGATCATCGAAAAAGCAAGAGAGTTCCAGAAAAACATCTGTTTCTGCTTTATTGACTATGCCAAAGCCTTTGACCGTGTGGATCACAAGAAACTGTGGGAAATTTTGAAAGAGATGGGAATACCAGACCACCTGACCTGCCTCTTGGGAAACCTGTATGCAGGTCAGGAAGCAACAGTTAGAACTGGACATGGAACAACAGATTGGTTGCAAATAGGAAAAGGAGTACATTAAGGCTGTATATTGTCACCCTGCTTATTTAACTTATATGCAGAGTACATCATGAGAAATGCTGGGCTGGAAGAAACACAAGCTGGAATTAAGATTGCCGGGAGAAATATCAATAACCTCAGATATGCAGATGACACCACCCTTATGGCAGAAAGTGAAGAGGAGCTAAAAAGCCTCTTGATGAAAGTGAAAGAGGAGAGTAAAAATGTTGACTTAAAGCTCAACATTCAGAAAACTAAGATTATGGCATCTGGTCCCATTACTTCATGGGAAATAGATGGGGAAACAGTGGAAACTGAGCGGTCGAGAATGGTCGGGCATGTTCGGGCATTTCTCGACAAAAAGCCCCAGAAAAGTGTCGTGGAAGGTCCCGGCAGTTGGCCACCGCCCAAACAGGAACCGGAAGCAGACCAGACTTCCGGGAACCAGCCCCCTGGCCTGGCCCAATCAAGTGCCGACACGGAGCCCCTGGCTTGAACGCCAGCCCTGACTATAAAATCTCATTCCCACCCCCATACCTCGCAGACTCCCTTCCCTTGCCTGATCAACCCCCTCCCCACCCCTACGCACCCCCGGAGTCTGCTCGAGAGCGACTGCCCAATAAAGGTTTCCATTGACGGTCCTTAGAGGTGGCTTTTTCTTCCGGCGGCGGCGTTTCTAACATCTGGCGCCCAACGTGGGGCTCGAGGTGAGGGCCTCCAGCACTCGCTGTTGAGGCTCCCTCGAGCTCCACCGCCGCGGTAGCCCCGGACCCAGGTGGCTGACCAACCTCCCGGACGGCAGACTACGGGGTAAGTCCCTTCGGCTTTGGGACCCGCCATCTCAGGCGACCATTTCCTAGGGCCCCGTAACCTGTGCGCACTTACTGGGCCCTCCCTTGGCAGTTTCCTGCCTGCCCCCGGTTCTCAGCTCGTGAGGGAGACGTCCCAAGTGGCTGAGTAAACCTCCGGCTTAAGCCTTACCCAGTCCCCAGCTCATGAGGGAGACATCCCAAACGGCTGAACGGACCCCAGCCTCCTCCGAGGCCCCACCGGCCCCCTGACACGCCTGGAGACATCCAGACGACAGGGGTGATCTCCACGTGGTCGCCATGGGATCAATGGC
Source organism: Madoqua kirkii (assembly GCA_006408675.1). Taxonomy (NCBI): domain Eukaryota; kingdom Metazoa; phylum Chordata; class Mammalia; order Artiodactyla; family Bovidae; genus Madoqua; species Madoqua kirkii. The sequence continues at coordinate 11,613 of SJYC01116945.1, read as the reverse complement.
TTCCAAACCCGAACCCAACTGGTCCACTCCCTTAGAATGTTTATTGGCTACGGCTAACGGGCTACATTCGCCCCAAGCAGCTCACTTTTTGTGCTCACAGGCCTGGCCACAATATCCTCTAGATAACGACTCTCACTGGCCAGCCACAGGGACATTAGACTTTGACGTCCTCCATGATTTAGATAATTACTGCTGGAGAACAGGAAAATGGTCTGAGGTCCCCTACGTTCAGGCCTTTTGGACGTTTCGCTCTCGCCCCACCCTGTGCACCACGTGCACTCCCAGCCTCCGGCCCTTATCCCTATCCTGCACCCTCCCCCTCCCCCCATTACTTCCTCTCCCTCTCCGGTTAGCTCCCACACCTGCTCCCCAGCAACCCTCCAGAGGCCTCTCCTCCCCCTCCCCCGGCCCCGTTGTTCCCTCTGCGACAGGTGGCTGGGGCTGAGGGTCTAGCCCAAGTCCATGTCCCCTTTTCTCCCTGTCTCTTATACACATCTAGATGTGTATAAGAGACAGCCCCCTCCCCCGGCCCCGTTGTTCCCTCTGCGACAGGTGGCTGGGGCTGAGGGTCTAGCCCAAGTCCATGTCCCCTTTTCTCTCCAAGACTTAGCACAGATTGAGACCAAACTGGGATCCTTCTCCTCCAACCCCACTCAGTACATTAAGCAGTTCACTGGTCTGACCCGCGCTTATGCCTTAACATGGCAGGACATATATGTCATCCTGGGGTCTACCACCACCCCCAAAGAGAGGCAGGCCATTTGGACGGCAGCCAAGGCTCAGGCCAACCAACGACACTTTGCCAACCCCTCCCCCTAGCGTCCCCCGGGAGCTCAGGCAGTTCCTGACACCAACCCTAACTGGAACTACCAGGAAGGGGGTGGCAGCCAGCTGCAGGTATGCTATATGATAGAGTGTATCCTCGATGGGATGGAGGTGTCCCCTCATAAGGTTGTAAACCTCCTCAAACTAGATGAGGTGACTCAGGAGCCTGACGAAAACCCAGCCATGTTCCTTAACTGGCTGACTGAAGCCCTTGTTCAATACACCAGGCTGTCCCCTGAGTCCCCCATCGGGGCGGCCACCTTGGCCAACCGTTTTATCTCCCAATCCACACCTGACATCTGAAAAAGCTGGCCAAGGCCGTGGACGGCCCTCAGACCCCTATTCGAAACCTGGTAAAAATGGCCTTTGAGGTTTACAATGCCCGTGAGGAAACTGCTGAGCCCAGTCGAAAGGCAAGGCTCAAGCAAAAAGCCGAATTTCAGGTGAGCCTCCTAAATCAACAAACCCAGGCCTTGGTAGCGGCCCTGCGGCCGGCAGTGGGCTCAGGGCCCCAAGACCCCCCTCCAGGGGCCTGCTTTAAGTGCAGCCAGGAAGGACACTGGGCTAAGATGTGTCCCAATCTGCGGCCTCCCTCCAAGCCGTGTCCAAGATGCAAACAACTAGGACACTGGGCTAGTGATTGTCCCCAGGCCTCTCAGGCCCCGACCTCTAGGTGCCAGGGACCAGAGTGCTCTAGGGAGACCTCCTGCCCTCCTCTGGCCTTGGAGCTGCTGAGCTTCGACGATGACTGACACCACCCAGACTCGGGGACCCCGATAACCCAAGCCGAGCCCAGGGTAACGCTCCAGGTAGCGGGTACGTCCATCAACTTTCTGGTTGATACGGGGGCTACCTATTCGGTCCTTCCCTCTTTCGGGGGCACTCTACATCCTTCCCAGGTTTCGGTTATGGGAACTGACGGCCAACCTTCGCGCCCGCACCAAACCCAACCACTATCCTGTCAACTAGACTCCTGCCTGTTTGCCCACTCCTTTTTAGTCATCCCCTCCTGCCCTTCTCTCTTGGGAAGAGATATACTTGCTAAGCTGAAGGCCACTCTTCACCTGACTCCAGGATCGGCTCCCACGTCAGGGACCTTCCTAATGCTACTTGCTGACCCTCCAACCTCTTTCATTAATCCTGAGGTCTGAGACACCCGAGTCCCGGTGGTGGCTCGGCACCACCCTCCAGTCCTCATCCAGCTAAGGGACCTCACCTGTTTCCCAGCCCGGCCCGTTTCCCTTGTCTACCCATAACCTCAGGGGGCTAAAACCCATCATCGACTGCCTCATGGGGCAGGGCCTCCTGATCCCCACAACTTCCCCCTGCAACACACCTATCCTTCCTGTTCAGAAGGCCTCGGGGGACTACCGACTAGTGCAGGATCTCCGCCTGATTAACACAGCAGTGGTCCCTGCCCATCCACTTGTCCCTAACCCCTACACCCTCCTTTCTTCCATACCTCCTAAAACCTCTCATTTCACCGTTATTGGCCTCAAAGATGCCTTTTTTACCATCCCACTTAACCCCGACTGCCAGTTCCTCTTTGCTTTCACCTGGACTGATCTCGACACCCAGCTGACCACACAACTCACATGGACTGTACTCCCTCAGGGGTTCAGAGACAGTCCCCACTACTTTGGGCAGGCCCTGTCCTGGGACCTGGCCAGATGCTCGCTTCGCCCTAACACCCTCCTCCAATACATAGATGACCTGCTCCTTTGCAGCCCCTCAAAAGAGACCTCCCGACAACATACAGCAACTCTCCTTAATTTCCTTGGTTCTCAGGGCTACAGAGCCTCACAGTCTAAGGCTCAAATAACTCAGACCTCTGTTGTCTATCTAGGCCTCCAAATCACTCCCACACTAAGGCCCTGACAGCCAACCGGTGTAGCCTTCTCAGGTCTATCTGCCCTCCGGCCAGCAGAGACCAGATATTGTCCTTCTTAGGACTGACAGGATTCTTCCGACACCGGGTCCCAAATTACACCACCCTGGCCAAACCCCCATATGCCACCGCTAAAGAGACTCCCACAGGACCGCTGTCTTCCCCCACCGAAGTGACTCAGGCCTTTCACGCTTTATGCTCCACCCTGTTGGCTGCACCCCCTTTCTTTCTCCTAAATCCCAACTATATACTGATGAAAAGGGAGGGATAGCCTTTGGTGCCTTAGTGCAACCAATTGGCTCTGAACTGCTACCCATTGCTTACATATCCAAACAACTTGACCCCACAGCCAGGGGATGGTTCCCCTGCCTGTGGGCACTGGCAGCGGTGACAACATTGTACGCTGATGCTAAAAAGCTGATTCACGGCCAACCCCTGACCATCTTCTCACCTCATCGTCTTGGCGACCTTTTAGCCTCTAAATTTCTCTCTGATCTCAGCAAGTCTAGGCTCCAGCAGTTTCACCTGGATAATCCACAGGTCTCTGTGGGTCGTTCTCCACAATTAAACCCGCTTTCTTCGTTACCCTCCCTTCCCCTCTCCTCACCACGGGTATAGGCATGTCTCAACACACATATGTCAAGCTCTCCCAACAGATGATCTCTGATGTATAGCACATGGCCCACACCATGCTGGAGCTCCAGAGCCAAATCGACTCCCTGGCAGAAGTGGTCCTCCAGAACTGACGAGGCCTGGATCCGTTAACTGCCAAGGAAGGAGGGATCTGCCTATTCCTGCAAGAGCAATGCTACTTTTACGCAGACGCCTGCAGAAAATGGCGCAAGCAACAACGGGCAAGATCCTGATGATAGTGGCTTACACTCGCCTGAACCAGGAGGATGCGACGGAGGTCCCCTAAATGACCCTCACCCTGGTTCCCACTACGCCCTTACTCAATCCCGGCCACACCCTACCCCTCGTCGCCCCTGTTCAGCAGGAAGTAGCCAGAGAGAACTGACGCCCCTTGTCCTATATCAAAAAGGCCGGGATGAGAGGTCGAGCATGGTCGGGCATGTTCGGGCATGTCGAAAAGCCCCAGAAAAGTGTCGTGGAAGGTCCCGGCGGTTGGCCATCGCCCAAACAGGAACCAGAAGCGGACCAGACTTCCGGGAACCAACCCCCTGGCCTGGCCCAATCAAGTGCCCGCACGGAGCCCCTGGCGTGATCGCCAGCCCTGACTATAAAACCTCGTCCCCACCCCCATACCTCGCCGACTCCCTTCCCTTGCCCGCTCCCCGCCCAGGAGTCTGCCCCAGAACGACCGCCCACCCAATAAAGATTTCCATTGACGGTCCTTAGAGGTGGCTTTTTCTTCCCGAGGTGTTTCTAACAGAAACAGTGTCAGACTTTATTTTGGGGGGCTCCAAAATCACTGCAGATGGTGACTGCAACCATGAAATTAAAAGTCGCTTACTCCTTAGAAGGAAAATTATGACCAACCTAGATAGCACATTCAAAAGCAGAGACATTACTTTGCTGACTAAGGTCCATCTAGTCAAGGCTATGGTTTTTCCAGTAGTCATGTATGGATGTGAGAGTTGGACTGTGAAGAAGGCTGAGCGCCGAAGAATTGATGCTTTTGAACTATGGTGTTGGAAAAGACTTGAGAGTCCCTTGGACTGCAAGGAGATCCAACCAGTCCATTCTGAAGGAGATCAGTCCTGGGTTTCCTTGGAAGGATTGATGTTGAAGCTGAAACTCCAGTACTTTGGCCACCTCATGTGAAGAGCTGACTCATTGGAAAAGACTCTGATGCTAGGAAGGATTGAGGGCAGGAGGAGAAGGGGACGACAGAGGATGAGATGGCTGGATGGCATCATTGACTCAATGGATATGAGTTTGAGTGAACTCTGGGGGTTGGTGTTGGACAGGGAGGCCTGGCGTGCTGTAATTCACGGGGTTGCAAAGAGTCGGACAGGACTGAACGACTGAACTGAACTGAAAAGTGGAGAATTAGGTTTTACTCTGTGGGAATTTTTAGGACTTAAGCCCCGGAGGCAGTATCTCAAATAATCCTGAGAAACCTGCTCTGAGGAGGCAAGAAGAGGAGTCAGGGGCTCTCTAGAAGTCTTGGAATGAAGTGCTGTAGTCAGAATATCAAAAGATGATTGTTAAGGAAAGAAAACCAGACAGTCCACGTAAGGGATTTAGTGCTTTTCTTTGTATGGGAAGATGTAAGAAACTGGGCTCACTGAAATCATTGTTTTGATATGCTATCTGGGGCCAGTATCTTATATTTTGACATCACAGTCACCCTAGGGAGTGGCAGCAGGGAGTGCCTGCAGACTGATGGCTGGTAGGTGGCAGGTATTTTCTGAGTTTCCTTAGACTCAGGAGCTCACCTTGGTGGGCTCCAATCTCTGATGACTTTGAAATCCTTTGTTAGTGATATGGCAGGAAATATTCCATTTCTCACCCTCTCATATATACAAAACAATCCTTAAAAAATTAGCTATTTTATTTCAGGAGACTCAGAAGTTATGCAGGCAGTGGGAAAACTAGGACTTGAAATCCAAACATGTCTCCCTTAAGAATCCAAGATCTTTCCATCCTATCATACTGCCTTCTCAACTGAACCAAAGGAGGCTCTAACTTAGTTAATTTACCAAAAGCTAAAAGCATTCTCAAGGCAGGAGAATACCCAGAAAATCTCTCTTCGCTTTAATTTCTCCTTCCCTCCCTTTCACCATCTCTCTTCCCTCATACTTCAGGTGCCCCACTCTCTTCCCTTTCTTAGCTCCCTTCCTATCAAATCTTAGACAATGCCAGACACTCAAGCAACAGAACTTTCACTACTCTTCAGGGCACTACACTGAGGCTCCAAGGAGACCTGAGAATTCCCCTCTCTATTTCAAATAAGCCTAATAGAAATTATCAATTTTTTTTTAGGTCACTCAGATTTCTTTGTTTTTGTCTGAAGTCCCATCAATTCAATGCAGGAGGTTTGGTTGTCTTCAGTGATATGGAATTAATTAAAAAATGACATTTGTCTGGCAGGCTAAAATCTTTCCACCTGAGAGCTATTTAGCATTGAAAATATTAGGGCTTTGCTATTTAATCCCCAGTAACAAAGCAAAGTCAAGTGGGCCTTAGGAAGCATCACTACAAAGCTAATGGAGGTGATGGAATTCCAGTTGAGCTATTTCAAATCCTAAAAGATGATGCTGTAAAAGTGCTGCACTCAATATGCCAGAAAATTTGGACGACTCAGCAGTGGCCACAGGACTGGAAAAGGCCAGTTTTCATTCCAATCCCAAAGAAAGGCAATGCCAAGGAATGCTCAAACCACTGCACAATTGCACTCATCTCACATGCTAGCAAAGTAATGTTCAAAATTCTCCAAGCCAGACTTCAGCAATACGTGAACCGTGAACTTCCTGATGTTCAAGCTGGTTTTAGAAAAGGCAGAGGAACCAAAGATCAAATTGCCAGCATCCATTGGATCATCGAAAAAGCAAGAGAGTTCCAGAAAAACATCTATTTCTGCTTTATTGACTATGCCAAAGCCTTTGACTGTGTGGATCACAACAAACTGGGAAATTCTGAAAGAGATGGGGATATCAGACTATTTAACCTGCCTCCTGAGAAATCTGTATGCAGTCCAAGAAGCAACTGTTAGAACTGTACATGGAACAACTGACTGGTTCCAAATTGGGAAAGGAGTACGTCAAGGCTGTATATTGTCACTCTGCTTATTTATGCAGAGTACATTATAAGAAATGCTGGGCTGGATGAAGCACAAGCTGGAATCAAGATTTCTAGAAGAAATATCAATAACCTCAGATATGCAGATGACACCACCCTCATGACAGAAAGTGAAGAGGAACTAAAGAGCCTCTTGATGAAGGTGAAAAAGGAGAGTGAAAAAGTTGGCTTAAAACTCAACATCCAGAAAACATGGCATTCAGTCCCATCAGTTCATGACAAATAGAAAGGGAAATAATGGAAACGGTGACAGACTTATTTGGGGGTTGGGGGGAGGGCTCCAAATCACTGCACATGGTGACTGAAGCCATGAAACTAAAAGACAACTGCTCCTTGGAAGAAAAGTTATAACCAACCTATTTTACCCACAAAGGTCTATCTAGTCAAAGCTATGGTTTTTCCAATAGTCATATATGGATGTGACAGTTGGACTATAAGGAAAGCTGAGCACCAAAAGACTGATGCTTTTGAACTGTGGTGTTGGAGAAGACTCTTGAGGGTCCCTTGGACTGCAAGGAGATCCAACCAATCCATCCTAAAGGAAATCAGTCCTGGATGTTCACTGGAAGGACTGATGCTAAAGCTGAAACTCCAATACTTTGGCCACCTGATGTGAAGAACTGACTCATTTGAAAAGACCCTGATGCTGGGAAAGATTGAAGGCGGAAGGAGAAGAGGATGATAGAAGATGGGACGGTTGGATGGCATCACCAGCTCGATGGACATGAGTTTGAGTAAGCTCTGGGAGTTGGTGATGGAAAGGGAAGCCTGGCATGCTGCAGTCCACGGAGTCACAAAGAATCGGACACGACTGAGCGACTAAACTGAACTGAACAGTCTTATCCTGAGGGGATCAACTCCTTCAGTAAACATTCAAGCAACAGTGGCTTTGTGTTGCAGAAGGGTTCAGGTTGAGGAACTAAAATCCCATGGACAGAGGAGCCTGGTGGGCCACAGTCCATGAGGTCACAAAGAGTCAGAAAGGACTTACCGACTAAACAACAACATCTAGGTCCACAAGCAGTGGTTAAGATTATAGGCAGAGAGACGTCATTCAAATTCTAATTCTGTCACTTGTTATGGACTATTGACCAAATTATTGAACTTTTCTCTGCAGTTTTCTCACCTGTAAATAACAGTAACTATCTCATAGGATTGCCAACTGAACACAGTGAGATAACACATGTGAAACACAAGATATATAATAATGTTCGACGAATGCTGTCTTGCATTTTTCTTTAAAGGATCATAATCAAAGCTTGGCTTCTCATTATGACACAGGTACATCTCCTCCCTTATCTGCTCATCAATTATTTATTTATTTATTTTTAACCCTCTGAATTAAGTGGATGTCCTAGATTGAGGTTGAAAAGTAGTTAAACAAAAGCAGAAAGAAAGTTCCAGTCTTTCCATCCTGAGTGAAGACTATGGCTGGCCATAGCAGAAAGGGCATTTGGGCTGCTGGCACAGAGAGGAAGAAGAGGAAAAGAATAAATAAAGCCCCTGTTCTCAGGAAGTGTGGTTAAAGTCGCTCTGTCGTGTCCGACTTTTTGTAACCCCATGCACTAAACAGTCCATGGAATTATCCAGGCCAGATGAGGAGCCAGGAGTCATGCTTGGAAAAGGAAGGCTCACTAAACCGAATTGGGCTGAGAAAATGCCGAATATGTAAGTGCTAGAAGGGAAGTTCTTCCTTTACTGCATGTGATGCAGAGATTCATTGTGGGTCAGGGAAGATTTTTATGATGCTCTGCCATCACCTTGACCTGTTCCTTTTACCCCCATGCTATCCCTCCCCACCCTAGCCACCACAGTAATTGCTCTAAAGCACTACTTTATTTTCATCTATCCTCAAATAAATATCTGTGACACCTACCGGATTAAGTATAGACTTCTTCTCCCTTTTTTTTTTTTTTAAGACAGACTTCACGTCTCCAATATGAATCCAACTTACCACTGTGGCTCCCTGACATGTACCATATTGCTGACTCCTTGTTCTCTGAACTTACCCTGAGCTCAGCCTCCTCTACGCCTTTCTTTATTCTTTCTTCTCTACTCAAAAATGTCCTCTTGTTATTTCCTTTCTCAGGGCTGCTTCTTCCTTTGAAACTTCCCCTGAAGTGACGTGAAATGAAAGTCACTCAGTCATGTCCGACTCTTTGCAACCCCATGGACTATACAGTCCATTGAATTCTGCAGGCCAGAATACTGGAGTAGGTAGCCGTTCCCTTCTCCAGAGGATCTTCATAACCCAGGGATCGAACCCAGGTCTCCTGCATTGCAGGTGGATTCCTTACCAGCTGAGCCACAAGGGAAGCACAAGAATATTGGAGTGGGTCAGTCAGTCATTTCAGTCACTCAGTTGTGTCCGACTCTTTGTGACCCCATGAACTGCACGCCAGGCCTCTCTGTCCATCACCAACTCCTAGAGTTCATTCAAACTCATGTCCATTGAGTTGGTGATGCCATCCAGCCATCTCATTCTCTGTCGTCCCCTTCTCCTCCTGCCCCCGATCCCTCCCAGCATCAGAGTCTTTTCCAGTGAGTCAACTCTTCGCATGAGGGGCCAAAGTATTGGAGTTTCAGCTTCAGCATCATTCCTTCCAAAGAACACCCAGAACTGATCTCCTTCAGAATGGACTGGTTGGATCTCCTTGCAGTCCAAGGGACTCTCAAGAGTCTTCTCCAACACCACAGTTCAAAAGCATCAATTCTTCTGCACTCGCCTTTCTTCACAGTCCAACTTTCACATCCATACATGACTACTGGAAAAACCATAGCCTTGACTAGATGGACCTTTGTTGGCAAAGTAATGTCTCTGCTTTTGAATATAGTATCTAGGTTGGTCATAACTTTCCTTCCAAGGAGTAAGCGACTTTTAATTTCATGGATCCAATCACTATCTGCAGTGATTTTGGAGCCCCAAAATATAAAGTCTGACACTGTTTCCATTGTTTCCCCATCTATTTCCCATGAAGTGATGGGACCAGATGCCATAATCTTAGTTTTCTGAATGTTGAGCTTTATGTCAACTTTTTCACTCTTCTGTTTTACTTTCATCAGGAAGCTTTTTAGTTCCTCTTCACTTTCTGATATAAGGGTGGTATCATCTGCATATCTGAGGTTATTGATATTTCTCCTGGCAATCTTGATTCCAGCTTGTGTTTCTTCCAGCCCAGTGTTTCTCATGATGTACTCTGCATATAAGTTAAATAAGCAGGGTGACAATATACAGCCTTGATGTACTCCTTTTCCTATTTGGAACCAGTCTGTTGTTCCATGTCCAGTTTTAACTGTTGCTTCATAGGTTTACAGATATCTTGATTTTAATCCAGTGAGACCCTTTTCAGGATTCCACCCTCCATAATTTAAGATATAAATTTGTTTCTTTTTTAGAAGCCACTCAAGTGGTAGTTTGTTACAGCAGCAATAGAAATCAAGTGCACGTATACGACTTAGTTTGAAAGAACTAAGTCTCTCAATTCACTCATTTAGGTGCCCTTGGGCAATGGCATTTTGTGTTGAAAACCTGTTAAGTAGAAGAAGAAAATGAGAGTCAAACTGGAGATATCCTGCCCTGTTAACTGGAACAACTAATTTCTCACTGAAAAATTGGGAATGTGTGTTTTATTTTGAGGCCATTAAAGAATTAATGTGGGAAAGTAAGTCTATTAAAATTAGGATCACCCATTATAATTTAAATATTTTCAAATGTATACACTCTTTCAATCCCATGAAAATTCAGACATTCACTTTTTTGTTTCTATTCTTTCCAACCTCTCTCAAGCTTCTTTTCAATATTATAGATGGGACTACAGATGAACATGTGATTGCACATATGTATGAGTGCATGCATGTGTGTGCTTGGCCATGTCCAACTCTTTGCAACTCCGTGAACTTAGCCTGCCAGGCCTCTCCATTCATGGAATTTTCTAGGCAAGAAATACTGGAGTGGGTTGTCATTTCCTTTTCCAGGGTACCTTTCCAAACCAGGGACTGAACTCAAGTCTCTTTTGTCTCCTGCATTGGCAAGCAGATTCTTTACCACTTGTGCCACCAAGGAAGCCCAAAGGAGGGTGTAAGAGTTTATTTGAAGAGGTACAAATGTACACACACACTTAATACACATACTCCTTACTCTCAGACTCCATGTCCAACTCTTTGCAACTCCGTGAACTTAGCCTGCCAGGCCTCTCCATTCATGGAATTTTCTAGGCAAGAAATACTGGAGTGGGTTGTCATTTCCTTTTCCAGGGTACCTTTCCAAACCAGGGACTGAACTCAAGTCTCTTTTGTCTCCTGCATTGGCAAGCAGATTCTTTACCACTTGTGCCACCAAGGAAGCCCAAAGGAGGGTGTAAGAGTTTATTTGAAGAGGTACAAATGTACACACACACTTAATACACATACTCCTTACTCTCAGACATTTTCTTTAGACTTATAATGTATTTTATGTATTTTATTAATAAAGTATTTTATAAGTAGCACATTTTTGTAGCTTAGTAAAATTATTTGGCAAGTAAAGTGGGATAAAATTATTTGATATATAAAGTGGGGTAAATGTATTCAGTGTTATGATTTAATACCCATGTGCTGTGCTGTGCTTAGTTGCTCAGTCATGTCCGACTCTTTGGCCAGCTGGGCTCCTCTCTCCAGGGGATTTCTCAGGCAAGAATACTGGAGGGGTCTGCCATTTCCTTCTCCAGGGAATCTTCCTGGCCAAGGGATCGAACCCATGTCTTTTGTATCTCCTGCATTGTCAGATGGATTCTTTACCACCAGGACCACCTGTGAACCCCCCTTCAGTTGAGGAAGAACACAAGATTGAAGGATTCAGAGACCCAGAGTCAGAAATTGTGAATCTTTTTTTCAGATTAATCAGATTGAGGAAGTACAACTTGCTCCTTCTATTTATTTTCTTGCATTTTTATTTGTTTGACTTCAACTCCTCTGTACAGTTCATGTAACTCACTTGATTAAGTCTTGTGATCTATCTCATATTCAAGAGTTTTCCCATTTTATGGTCTTCCCACTCCCTTAAATGTATTCTCAAACTTGATTCCAAACAATTAGGGAATTACCATTTTTTCATATGACTAGATGTTTTCCTTAAGAACAATTTAGTCTCAAATAAA